>JAQMYI010000009.1:2329408-2339723 GCA_030014275.1 Clariallabes melas
ATTGTGTGTCAGCAACAGCTTCCCATTCAAAACAATAGGCGGTCAAATGACCGGTGAACCGCGTTAAAAGTAGGTGATGCTGGCGCGGCGCTTCTAGTGTTAAGCCGTCACCAATAAAAGGACAAAAAGGAGGGAATTTCTAGGGAAATGTCTACATTCACTCATTCTTTACACCGCATAACCTGTTCTGGATTGCTGGAGGCCTGGAGGCCTGGAGCCTTTCCTAAAGGACTCGTGGTACACCCGAGTGGTGGGTACACCCTGGATGGGGTACCAGCAAGCAAATGTCTAAACATGACATCCCCTTTAAACAAGATATCCTGTATACTGTAACGTAAGTGCACAGGTGTCTTATTTATCAGGTTCACCTCTAGCCAAGCGCCTCCCTCCCACATCCTAATTTCCATTCCTGTTTGATGACATGCTACAGTTACCGCCGTTGCATCTTCTGAATTGCTTTCTAAAGTTGGTGCTCTAATGACTCTAAGGACACCTCTGTAATACCCCTATCCTGTAAGGGTGAATCCAATGCCTATTCAGAGAACACTGGGCACAAGTGGATGGAATGCTTCATGTGCTTATTCAAACCTTGGGCAAATCCAACTACGTGGACTATTTTAAAAACCGTGATGAAACTGTGGAACCTTAAGGAAGCCGACACAAACAACATGTGAGCTTAGGATCAAACTAAGGATCCTGGAGCTAAAAGGTAGGAACGGAGACTTGACATTCTACCCGCTCTGGTTACATCAAATTGGCAGAGGGGTTACACACTCTGTTTTATCTTTCTTTATATTTTTGTGCTTGCTAGATTATCATGTTCATGTGTAATAGATAATAACGTGTGGTTTTCTTTATTACTATAGTCATTGTGGTGGCTCGCAGCCCCAGGTAAAATCCAGAGTTTGGGTACACAGGAAGGCAGCATGCAGGAAGGCAACATGCAGTAGTGTTCTCTGGTTCCTGTTAATCTCCGTAGCTTGACTGTATCTTCTAAAGCGTAAACCAGCATGTGAATAAATGAGATTCCCAGTCGAAGTGTAGTCCCAACCAGTTTCTGAGAGACCCACCTCATCCCTGTGTTTCCAGGATAGACCATACATCCACACAGGATAGACGTACTCACCTAATCAATCACACACTACTGGAAATGGTTTAAATCCCAATACACTGCATGTCTTTGAACTGTAGGAAGAAACCAGAGCAACTGGATGAACCGGAGAGAAAAATCAACTGGCACGCGAACACCACTGGAGGCAAGACACGAACCCCGAACCCTCAACCCTGGAGGTGCGAGGCAACAGTGCTAACCACTAGGCCACCTTTCTGTAACAGGTAAATGTGTCTCCGTTTACAGTATTTGCTCAATTGTTTTTTAACCCTTCGTACTCCAAAGCAATGGACAGGTTAACTGATAAGTTTAATATGTAGTTTGGCCAAAAATGAATTGTGCTCCGTTACCCCGAAACACGTTTGTTATCTAGAAGCCAAAGCTAACAGGATAGAGAAGTGTTCAGCATTCACTTCCTTTGGTGTCTCTGAGCACCAGCTTCAGATTCAGGTAGGGGGTGTGGCCTAAAGAGTTTTCTCTTGGAAGCAATCTGGATGGTCGTATAGCTAGCATTCAATTTGTATGTTTAAAGTCAATATGTGACATTTATCATTTCCCAGGACTTAGCTAGGACTTAGCAACGTTAGCTTTGACACTCCAAACAAAGCAAAGTGCATTTGGTGTAACTGGTGTACACTGCATTTCTGGCTGAATAGATTCCAATAGCTCGGTAAACACACAAACACACACACACACACACACACACACACAAAGCAGCAACTTTACCAACATTGTCCTCGGTGTGTGAATCAGCATCAGCATCTGTATCAGCATCAGCATCAACGTCTCTCCTCCTGTTTTAATCCCGACCTCGTCCCGTCCGTTACCTCTGTCCTGAGACTCAGTCATGTGGACGCTCTCTCTCTCTCTCTCTCTCTCTCTCCGTGTCTCTCTGTCCCGCTGTCTCTCTGCCCTCAGATTAATCAGTGCCGGTGAGATCTGTGCTCGCTCAGGATCAGAGGACACCTACAGCACGGCATCTGCATCGTTTCCTTCTTTCTCTCTCCTACACCATCCTGGTTAATCTCTCTCTCTCTCTCTCTCTCTCTATGCTGCCTTCCTGCCTTCTCTTGCTCACACTTACATTTCTTTTCATCCCTCCGTCTCCCTCTCCGTCCCAGCCTCTCTTATTGTCCCTCACCAGCTACCCCTCCCTCCTTTACACTCTCTCTCTCTCTCTCTTTCTCGCCCACACTCACAATCTTTACCTCAAGTCTATTTACGCTCTTTTCTCTTTCTTTCTTTATGTCTCCGCTTTTCTTGCAGTGCCTTGCAATTTATCCTTCCTCATCATTGACAGTCTCTCTCTCTCTCTCTCTCTCTCTCTCTCACCCACACTATTTACACTCCCCTCTTTCTGCCTCTGTCTCTGCTTTTTTTGATGTGCCCTGCAATTTACCCTTCTTCATTCTTCAGTCTCTCCATCCCTTTCAGTCTCCTTAACCCACTCTCTCTCTCTCTCTCTCTCTCCTGTCATTTCCCATCCTCTCTTCCTCTCACTCCCATTTTGCCTCATACCTTTCCTCTGTTCCTTAACCTCTCTCCTGCTCCTTCCCGTGTTTCCCCGGCTGTATCCATCTCTCAGCACCAAAGCTCCACACGGTGAACCCGCTCTAAAAAGAAGCACGCACGTGTCTTTCTTGCATCGCTAGACAAATGTGGAGCCAAATATAATGTGCTACGTTCGCCTCGGTTGCCTCCGAAGCTTAAAATCAGACATATGCTGCAGCTGAAATCAGAAATACTCTTTGCACGATTCAAGCTGTCAGGCTGTTCAAGATGTTTTGGCTCTTTAGGTTGCAGCAGGAACAATTTGGCACAGACTGAGACAAATGTTGCGCGGTGTACAGCGTTCTTCTGAGCCTTGAGCTTTTCAGATTGCCGGGCAGAATAAAAATTGATTCCTGTTGGAACTGACACACACACACACACACACACACACACACACACACACACACACACACACACACACACACACACACACACACACACATTTGGGCCCTTTCCCTTATGAATATTTGTGTACTGGGGATTGGATATTAAATAACTGGAAAATTAATACTGGTGCACTCCATTTCTATTGATGAGAATAAGTTAAACTGGGTGCCAATACATTTCCCAGACCTTCCAACTGAGTTATAATCGGTAATTTGACCCATAAAAAAAATCCATCGTTTGCTATTATAATGCGCTCAGTTTCAGTTTTAGTGAAGTTGTATTGCACAGTACCTTATAGTCAATGTGCCAAAACTTTTGACTTCTGTACATTCTTTTCATTCTTTTTAAGCCATTTTCGTTGTTTGTTTTGTACTTGCGTGAGACGCACAGAGTGCATTTTTTATCTGTGAGATAATCACACAATCTCCAGTGTGTGTGTGGGGGGGGGAGACAAACTTTTGCACACAAAGGTACATAGTACATCTAAAATCTAATTTCATTGCAACGTCCATGATGCAGAGCCACAAACATTAACAAACTGAAGTGGTAAGAGTACCCGCACTTGAGTGTGAATTGTGCGCGATGCTGTAGTGCAGCGGTGTGTTAGCTCAGCGGTAGCGCTAAAGAGATTTGCGCAGTGCGTTATTAAAGAGCAGTCACAGCTCAGGGAGTAGAAACGTTTCTCTGGGTTTTTTTTCTTTATATTCCGCAACCTCATCCTTCAAGCCTGAGACAAGACGAGGGACTGGAGACAAAAAAAAAAGGGTTTTAAAGTACAAAAACCTTTCTCAAATTAAAAAAAAAAAAAAAAAAAAATGTTGTTCTCACAATATTTTCCTAATAAAGTTCCTATTAAATTAGTAAAATTGTTGTAAAATAAAAAATAGGAACTAGGAATCGAATTTAATGCTGATTTTGACAATAAATATGATTTTTTGCTAATAACATTTAGCTAGAACCCCCTATGCCTCAGACACACACACACACACACACACACACCTACAAACATATGGACTATACGTATATGCACACATTACTAGTGTTAATGCTACATGATTACATTAGATGTCTAGACGCTCCTTGGAGAGCCAAGTGCTCGGTTCGAGCTCTGCCACATGAGAACAGATGCCACCCTTACCCTCATGACAAGGGCAAAACAATCCTCATTTGCATGCTATACATGTACCCAGCCTGTGTGTGTGTGTGTGTGTGTGTGTGTGTGTGTGTGTGTGTGTGTGTGTGTGTGTGTGTGTGTGTGTGTGTGTGTGTCCAAAGTCATATTGTTTGCTTTCCTCTAAACCCCTATGATCTGAGAAGAATCTATAAACACTAAATAAAAGACAGGTTTCATCTGTACATTGGGTCAGAACTCGCTCATTCAATGATATCTTTACGTTTTGATCCACTGAAGGACCTGAAACCAGTCTCAGAAACATTTCTCTTTGTATTCCTATCTATATGTCTGTATGTCTGTATGTCTGTCCAACCAGATTTTGTCACAGCATCACGCAAAACTGGCTGGATAGAATTGAATGAAACTTGTACATTTACTTACATACTGTATCTGCCTGAAGTTTTACTTTTGAATAAAAGTGATGTAATGGATTAGAACTTACTGGGTCAAGCTGAGTGATACTCAAACTTACAAAATTTCTGTTTATATTTAGTCTTATATATTTTAAGTTAGACAGAGAGTTCTGCAGTACAGACAGAGAGACAGACAGACATGTACGTGGTCTCCAACCTGAAATAATAATAATATCACTGATTACATTAAAGATCATCAGATGATTCGATTTTAGCTTTAACCTTTTAACTATTTCACTATATCACTAAATCTAATCGCCAGCAGATCAATAACCTGACACATTACTGTGTTAAACAGAAACTGTACGTTAGCGTTCTGTCTACGGTATTATTGTGCAGAGACTACAGCACTACAAAACAGGCCATCAGACATCATCATGGACGTTGTTTTATTTATTAATAATGTTGCATAATTAATCGTCTGTTTGATCGTCGCTTGAATCCGATTAGTTTAATCCAGTTGCTTGAACAGTCTGGAACCGAGAGCGCAGCGTGGAAGCTGGTGTCCGTAAACAGAGCGGTGTTTAATTCTCATCGGGTTTTTGGAGCCGCCATCTGTTACACGCTACGCGAAGATCAACTGTGGAAATTTAATTTAGTGGGTTTTGCTGCGAGGAGCTTTGACACAATCTCTCGATATAACCCGAGGTTTATATTCCTTTTAATGCTTTAAATATTCTAGGAAATGAAAAGCCGCGTTTTTGTTCTAATCGATCTGTTTCCTTCCTGCAGCAGCTAAACCTGTCTGTGATTCGGTTCACTGCACGGCTAAATATAGCAACCTAACTGTTTTTTTGAGGAATATACACGCATATATATATATATATATATATATATATGAGGCTTTAGAGATCACTGCAGATCAAATAATCATCTTTAAATGACGTATCAGTAGACTTTACACTGCATGTGGGATGCAGCACGGTTAGCACTGTGGCCTCGCACCTCCTGCCTCAGGGTCTGTGTGTGAATTTTGCATGTTCTCCACATACTTGGTGGGTTTCCTCCGTGTCCTGCAGACCTACAGATTAGCCTAACTGGCGTTCCCAAATTGCCCGTAGTGTGTGTGTGTGTGTGTTTGTGCCCTGCGATGGATTGGCACCGTGACCAGGGTGTACCCCGCCTCGTGCCCTAAGTCTCCTGGGATAGGCTCCAGGCCGCCCTGACCCTGAATACAGGTACATGATAAAGCGGTATAGACGATGAATGAATACTGTATATTATATTCGACCATACAGTACAGTTCATTCGTTATCGCACTTTTCTCTCTCTGTTAATTATTTTCTTGTGCTGAGCTACAATTAATTACTCTATCCAATTCGTTATTCCTATTTTAAGTAATTACTTACTTTAGTATAATTTCTCACTCTTTTTCCTCCTTCTCCTCTTCCTTCTGCTCGTTATTACTAAAAACACATTATTGTATTAGTTTATTCATTTATTAAATTATTTAAATTTGAATAGATTCATTTCCTTCTTGCTCCATCCACTCTTAATTTCCGCTGCTTTGTTCCCCGGTAATCTTGTTTTTTTTTATTTTATTCCGTTTCCGCTGTGGTTGTGGTTGCTGGTTTTCCTACAGCGTTCATTTTCTTCTCGTTCCCGCTGCATAGTTTTTCCCCCTTCGGTCTCGTTACGCTTCCTGCATTGTTGTTTTTGTCAACTGACATTTAAATAAAATTGTGTGCAGCACACCTTCACACACACACACACACACAGTTATGAGTCCCCCATGATCCTCTGCACCTCTGGGACGACGTGCTCCTTCCTGACTGTAAACATGACTGACATTTCATTAAAGCAGATTGTTTTTTTGTTTTTTTTACCATCTCTGTCATATTTCATAAATGATTTTTCATGTCTTCCTCGTTTGTTTCCATGGCGACAGCTCATTTGCAGGGACGTTTACAGCAAATTCTGACAATGAACAGATTAGAACGTGTGTGTAATTGTTCATACTGGGATTTTATTTATTTATTTATTTATTTATTTGACTGGAAGGAGTCTCCAGTTCCAGTGCTTTGTAAGCTTTACACAAGCTTTAAACAGAACTGTAAGCTTCCAGACATCTTCAGGGCACGCGAGTGTGTGCGTTGTGGTCAGGCTAGCTGTCTTCACCAGGCGTTGTTTAGTCGTGAAATGCTGAGCGAGGGCCTGACGTCCTGCAGGGTTTAACTAGAGACGAGCGAGTAAATCATATTTAGTGACCATCAAGAGAGCTGCAGCGTGCAAACGTTACGTAACACGACACTGTGGTGCTGATCTGCTTCCCGGTCGAGTGTGAGGCTGCGTTGGTCCTGATGAGGGACAGAGTGACTGTACAGACTCAAATTATTGTAGACGAAAGAGGTACAACCAGGTGGGTGGCGCTAGAAATGGACAGTTCCTGCGATGCGCTAACATGTTTGCATGTACTAGCATGTCTAAGAAGTGCATGATTGTATCGGTTGCCATTCCTAACATTAACCCTACCTCTAACTACTGCGATATTTAACCCTCTCAGAGCTACTGTAGCTCCACCCACTCGGACCTTGTCACACTTATTTGTCTTTACTCATTTCAGTTCCAATCCATCGGACAAAATTCCTCCATTATGAAAACCAATGCAGACATCACTTCCTCCGTGCGTTACCATGGTAACGTGAGCATCTCGGGTACCTGTAGCTTCTACTGTGGAAAGTTTACACAAGTGAAATAAAATGTAAAAAAAAAAAAAATAATAATATGCAGATTAATATGTATAGTAATATTAACATATTGTTTTTATTAACAATATTACATATTATTGTTTAATATTATTATTTTTATTAATATCATGTTACCCTTATTACTAATAAATGGTGGATGAAATACATTCCAGGTCTTGTTTGAGCTCTGTATGTCACACAAAATTAAAATTAAGCGATGTTCACATTACCAGGCTCGATTTAGATTTTTTTTTACTCTAATGTGACAGTTTTTTTTTTTTGATGGTTTGCAGATCAGTCATTTTCACATGTAGTGCTAGATCAGGTACACGGTCATGTGATTTGAATGAGAACGGGCAGATCGGAATCCATGTGACTTGTCAAGAAGTGCAAAACAAAATAAATCAGCAAACAAAATTAAAAAATTAAAAAACAAAATAAATCAGCAAACAAAATAAAAAAATCAAAAACAAAATAACAAAATAGCAAACAAAATAAAAACAATCAAAAACAAAATAACAAAAAAAAAATTAAATAAATAAAAAATGCTAAAACAAATAAGAAAATAAATAATAAAAAATTAATTAATTAATTAATTAAAATTTTCATAACTAAATAAAAAAATACGAAAACAAAATAAAAAAATATGACAAAATTTAATAAATTTAAAAATGAAAAAATGTTTAATTAAAAAACTAAATAAAAAAACTGAAAATGCAACAACATATCCAGAAACAAAATACCAAATGAGAAACGAAACGTCAATACAGTCGAACCTGAGAAGGTAGGTGTGGTTTGCGAATAAAATTCTTATCGCTGATTGGACGAGACACCTGTCTGTCACTCAAGACGTACAAGAAGTACGGCAGCCTCGCGGCATTTTGTTTTCTTTTTTGTTGGTTTCGAATTTGTTGTTTTGTTTTTCGGTTTTGATTTGTTTACACAGATTTTTTTGTTTGTTTGTTTTTCGGTTTTGTTATTCTGTTTTGCGCTTCGTGGCCACCGTACACATGCGTATGGACAAGAAGTCACATGAATTCTGATCTGTTCATGTCTCTGCGACTTGCTCATACGACTCGGATTTGCTAGCAGCGGCTCCTAAAACAGCTAAAGCGGATTTCTTCCTTTTCCTAGACCTTAACGAATCCAGCTGACTGACGGTTTGCCGTCCTCCAGAGCAAAACCCCAAGCATATGACCAAAAAACACATTAGACAGTATATTATAAAACTAATTAAGCTACTGGTTTAGACTGTGAGAGGAGACTATAGAGAACATGAAGGAAACCCACACAGTCACCAGGACTCAGGATCGAAGCGGAGGCTAACTTTGATGTGGCGTTAAAAATAAATGAAAAGAAAAAAAGCTTATAGCGCAGAAAGATCTGCCCACATTCTCCAAACTCCTACTGGTTCCACAGATTAGCTTCAACAATCAGAGTGACAAAAACGGGCAAAGAATAACCTACACATTAACCAGCGGATCTGTTCGTTTTAACATTAACGCGTTAGCGTGAGCTCGTCTGCTGTTAGCCATCGCTCTGACTCACGCTGCAGAAGTACAAAGAAATCTCTTCAAACAAAGTGATGTGACGCAGACAGACGCAGGCTCCTACTCTCAGCAAAACACACACACACACACACACACATAAACCGCCAAGAATTACATTTATTACTCATATCGTATTATCATATTCAATAATCTAGTTTAACAATAACTGGATAAAAATAAAATGTACAACTGAGTCTTCACCTGATCAGGTCTTCAGTATTTCTTTCAGGAGCTACAAATGGTACTAATGAACTACTACTACTAATAATAATAATATTAATAATGTTATTCATAATTTAATAAAAATTTACAAAAAATAAATAAATCAAAGAAAATTTTATTTATTTATTATTTAGTTATTTTTGTTTGATTTCATATTTACTCATTTATTCCTCTTTTTCTAGTGTGTGTGTGTGTGTGTGTGTGTGTGTGTGTGTGTGTGTGTGTGTCAAGCCTGCCCTCATGTGGCAGAGCTACAGAAGGAAGGGATTTAATACAAGCAGTTTATAATGTAGTGTGGAAAGTTAAAGACGAAAACAAACAAACAAACAAATAAAATACATTTGGTGAAATGTGGATGTTTTCATTTAAACTAAATAAGTATAGTAAATATAGAGATATATTAAAAAAAGATTTAAAAAATTACAATATCTGACAAATATCTCTTCACTGTTTGGCCTGAGTCGTTCCACAGCTGCACACATCTGCATAGTGTTTAGAAGGCCGCTGTTCAAGGTGCTGATCGCTCTTAATAATCATTACCAGTCTGTAAATGGGAAGTATAGGGGTCGTTCAAGTCAAACCGGGACTTTCTGGTAAATGATTTACGGAGGACAGTGTGCGGTAAATATATCAACATACAGTACGGTGATGAGACGCTTATCCACAGTGAGACATTTGATCCTTGAAAATTGACCAATGTCTTGTCACCAACATGCAGAAGAAAGAGACGCATCTGTCTGTGTGAACTGTACACACACTCATTCACCAACACCACTTGTACATTACAGGAACTCGGCTGGGAGTTATCGCCGCATCCCCCGTACAGTCCTGACCTCACTCCAAGACATTTCCAGCTGTTTTGGAAAAGACATTAAAGGAGTTCCTGGGAGGCCGGTGTTTCACACATGAATCAGATAAGCAGTCTCACTGTGCTTTGATCATTTGCTACTGAGAAAACTTTCTACCTTGATGGTGTCCAAGCACTAGTGAAACACTAGTGTAGCAGGGGATCGTATAGAGAAACTAGATGTGATAGTGACTTCATTTGTGTGGAATTTAATTGCAAGCATGTTTTTAAAAATGTACAGCGCCGGCCCCCGAGTGGCGCAGTGCTTGCCCTATCATCCGGAGATCGCTGGTTTAATTCCCGGGTGATGCTGTAACCTCTTGCAGTCGGAGGTCTAGAGAGAGCTGATTGGCCGAGCTCTCTCAGAGGGGAG
>JAQMYI010000009.1:2351567-2362648 GCA_030014275.1 Clariallabes melas
ATATATATATATATATAGATATATATATATATATATATATATATATATATATATATGGACACACTCACATAATGTATAAGATCTAATGTATATTAAGTCCTAACGTAATGTATATTTAGTCCCAAGCAGGGACTCTGGCAGGACTATGATAGAAGGATTGGTACTGTAGTTATCCTAATGGATGAATGGATGGAAGGATGGATGGATGAACAGAAACTTGAATGACAGACAGATAGTTACTTGGGTGGATGGATGGATGGTTGGATGGATGGATGGATGGATGGAAGGATGGATGGATGGAGAAAAAGGTAAATAGATTGATAGCTACTTTGAAGCATGAACAGATTGGTGGAAGGAAGAACAGGTGGGTAGATGGGTGGATGCTGGATGGATGGATGGATGGATGGATACATATACATATAGATGGATGGTTATTTGCATATATAGATGAATGAATGTACAGTAATATGATGGAAGTATGGGTAGGTACTTACGTTAATGGTGGATGGACAGAAGTAGGATGAATAAAATGGATTTGATTGATGGATAATCTACCAGAAAGCTTCTTTGTAAAGTCCCTTTATCCCTTTATGGTTCTTGAGCTTCTTTGTCCAGTAGAGGGCATGATCATTCAACACTTTAAAGTCACAAAGTGATTGAGAGAGAGACACTACCAGGAACAGAGAGAAAGATTGAGTGAGACAGCGAGAGAGAGAGAGAGAGAGAGAGAGAGAGATTATCCTGTATCATTTTTCAGAATAATGCTATAAACCCTGCGGTGCAGACTCTGATTATTTGTTAGAATAAAATGTTAAAAGCAGTGTGTGCTGGTGTCCGGTCCTCTCGGTGCACTGAACTTCCTCCATTTATCTGCTGAAAGGTGAAGCGAAGCCTCTGGCTCTGTGCTATTGATCAGCGTGTGCAGAGGAGACGTTAATGACAGCAGCACTGGCTGAAAGAGAGAACAATGACCTCACTATTGTAGGATTAAAGAGTGCGTAATGAAGATTCTTTCTTTGTCTCGGCCCACGGGAGATCACTGAGCTCATTTCTGCAGGAAACACTCTGGATGGATGGGTGTTTCTGCACAGATAGGGGTGGGCTTTGTGTAGCTACAATCCATGTTGGATTTGCTACAAGGACAAGTTTAATGAACAAAAGAAACTTTTATTCAGTTGGGTTAAAAGTCTGCATTTGGGTTTTGTGACGAATACTGGAACAAAGAACAAAGAAAAGTCGGAATTTGGATTAATTTTTTCTTTTCATGCTAAGCATAATAATTAATCCCTGATCTCGGCACAAGAAAGAAAAATTAAATGACTATTTTTGTGCAAATATAAGAATATATGCAGCATGTGTTACCGTGTGTCTTTTTTTCCTCCGATAAGCTGTTAATTAGCACAAAGCAACATATTAGGTTTCTAGTTTTATACTGAGTAACCTACACCAAGTCACACTTTTAAGTAAGTGTAATGTATTTTGCATCATTTTCCACTTTCACGGAAAGGGAGCAGAGATCATTTGCATTTGAGCAAAAAAATATATTTAACACAAAAACCACAACCACAGAAATTGTAGTTCTCAGGTATCATTTTCGCAAAGAGTCATAAATACGAGGCTGATTCATAGACCATAGCTCTGTTTGCTATATAATAATATAGCTATATATAAAAGCTACATGTACTAGCATTCAGATATCGAAGTCTAACATTCCATATTACGATCATTCATAGATTGTGAATATACAGTATTTCCTTTTTAGAAGTGAGATATTTTGGATGATATTGTGGATGTAATGTTGGACTGCTTTCCTGTACAACTGGTTAGAATATAAAGTGTAATGTGTTTATTTTTAAATTAATTAATTAATTAATTAATTAATTAATTAACTCTCTTTTGTGGCTATTTTCTCATAAATTTAAGACTTTCTCATTGCAGTGGATGTGTGTAAGTTCTTCATATGGAAATATGTTTTTCAAGATCTATTTTATAAGGTCAGAGAAGTGATTACAGTGGGCGTTCAAGTCAAACCGGGACTTGTGATGACATTTCTGGTGAATGAAAGTGTAAAAGTGATTGACATTTACAGGAGACTTCAAGCACAGTTCGGTGATATGACTCTTAGCCGCAGTAAAACATTTAAATGGTAAAAAAAAAGGCTCTGGTGTACTGAGAAAACTTTCTACCTTGATGGTGTCCAAGCACTAGTGAAAGACTGGGATAAGGGCCTTAGTGTAGCAGTGGATTATATAGAGAAATAAAGGGAGTTTCTGTTATTCTGCACAATCAAAAGTCCCAATTTGACTTGAACACCCCTTGTATGTACAGTATGTCTATCCTGATGAGGATAAAGTGACCATAGTGAAAGAATGATAATAGAACTTTTGCGAAGCATATTTTCTCAAGGAAGACACTGGAGATCGTTACCTGGAGATCCTCTTCTGAATATAAATAACGGCTCATGAATAAGTCCAACACACTCTCTCTCTCTCTCTCTCTCTCTGTTAAAATGTGATGTTAAAAACTACTCAAAAGAAGCTCATTACACAAACCAGAGAAACTCAAAGCCTTTTCATTCCCCTTTGCCTTTGAATGCTTTATTACAAACCGGAGAGTAATTCAGATATTGTACAAATATACATTTTCACAGAGTGTTTATATATAAACAGGGTGTGAGTTTTAACCGAACAAAGCACGTCAGAGACATTTAAGAGACACTTTCATCTCACACTTTCTCAAAGTTCATTCGCCGTCATTCAAAAAGAAACTCAACAGAAACAAAGTCAAATAGAAAACTCTTATTCACAGTAATAGCAATCGAGTAATAAAAAGAAGAAAAAAAAAGAAAAAAAAATCCATTTAATGTTATTATTTCTTGATATATAACATACTCATAGAGGCATAAAACAAACCCTTGCGAGATCTGAAACATGCATTCCCGTTGCGATGCATTAGTGCACACTCATGATAATTAACACTCCTTCTCTGCGCTATAAAATGTCCTTATGTTGCATTAAGATAAAATTACAACCCATTTCGGTCGTTTTCATTTCATTTCATTTCGAGGCTCTTTTTCTATTTTCTCGCTGTCTCTACGGTATCTTTGTCTCTCTCTTCCTCTTATAGTACATACGCACAATCTGAAGTTTGAGAGCAAGCATGCAAGGGATTAAAAAAAAATTTACTAGCAGAAAGGTGTTTCAGGCGGTAAAAGGCTGCTCAGTCTGCTGTAGCTGATAGATTCGAGACTAAGGAATGTTTGTGGATTCAAATCGTTCTAGAAGTTTTCACTGCTCTCCTGTAACACTGCAGGGTCATTGAGCAAGGATAAAAACAACACTCGCATGAATGCTGAAAAGTTACAAAGCAGGAAGGTGGAATAGAATGAAATCCTCAACACAGTTTAATATCATTACACGCAAGATAGCAAGCTTGTGCTAAAACTCGCTCATTTTTGTCTTCAGGGACGGAGTGGAACCCAGACACACACTCGGCGTGGAGGTATGGTTATAACTTGACCACGCCATTTGATTGGACTGCTGGTCAAGCACAGCAGGGGATTGGATTTGTATGTCTAACTCTTGGGGAAAACTGGTCGCACGTCAAGTGGCGAAAACATGGACAACTTGTACAGCGCTGTACATTTCTATGCTTTACTTTTATACAAGCAGGATGTACGATGTGTTTACGGTGTTAGACAAAGAAATCCAACAATGCTGTATTGTTAAAGGGTTCTTCCCTCTTTTTCCACACTCGTTCAACTTCCAGGTCAAAGCCCGGGGTGGAAACTGTGAAGCATGTCTACAGCACCCTTGCCAATTTCTGTGTCCCATTGAGATGTACGTCACGTGATGGAGAAGCTCGACTCTCCACCGCATTATCTTGGCGTGCTAGTCCGACTTTGAGAAGCTCAGTTCAGTGCCATTTCAGTAAGTCTCCTTTTAATCAGCCTAACAGAAACGTCACATGATTGTACTGACCGAGAGGGTGTTTTATCATAGCCAGTTTACCAGTGAAAGGTTTGAACCTCCACTCAACAGCCAACAGTAACCTGAGATCAGGACTGAACCGGGACACTGAGGACAAACAAACCACAACACCAAAACCCCACTCTCCAAATTCGGTGAAAGAGTATTGCTGGTTGATATTATGGCTCGATAAACACGAATTAGAGTTAAAAATTAACGCATGACTAAATGGTTGTTCCTCAGACACTGACACTGCAGTTAACTGAAGCAGAAATATACAGTATACAGGCTTCCTAACACAGCGCAAATGGGCATTAATGAGGCGGAGCTAAATTCACTGCATCATCGTGAGGGATCTTTCCAAGCATGGGTCGGGCACGGACTGCTCATGGATCGGCTTTGGTCCTGACATGGACCAGCCAGGTATTAAAAATGGCTGCATCTGTAAGACATGTTCAGGACTAGAGACCTATCAGGGACGTCTTCGGGATCCTTTAAAGCTCTAAGCATGTTTAGACTCCAGGGGACTAATACTTCAGGATGACCCAAAGAAGCCCTGACTTTCTCCAGGCATCCTGAGGTCTCTTCTGCATGGCCACTGGGATTAGGAATTGGGTTTTGTATTTTTTTTTCTCCACTGCTACATTTATTTCAAAATGCCAGTGGAAACGCGAACCCAGCATCTGTTTTTTTGTGTTTTAGTCAAGAAGTGTGTTCACCATCTTGTATAATCTCAAAAGCTTTAAAACATCTTCAAAAGAAAAAAAAAATAGAGTTCCAGGCACTTTGTCTTTATTTCTAGCCAGTCCAATCCATGTCACTCTTTCACTTTATTTGTTGCCTTTTTTTTAGGTGGAAAAAAGTTTCGGCACAAACGACTGACCCACTTCACAACTGATTTTGTCACATTTTATATTGTGTAACATCTGAAAGACTTTGAAGACACCAGAATAAGTGACTCTCGGATCCTTTCAAAAGGTTCTTAGAAGCGTTTTATAGCAGGATAACTGGTTGGAATCTGCAGCAGACCCAGATTTCTGGAACAAGAGCTGCTTTGTAACAACTGTGTTAAAAGGATCTGCATAAAACATTCGAAATTAAAATTCAACAGGCATTTCATTCGTTCGTTTGTTCGTTCACGCTGGCTGTGAGGATGTTCTCCATCTCAGACAATTCCAAGAGCTTTAATACATGAGGAAGTGCAACGTCATCAAATCCTCACACTCTGAAAAGGATCAAAGAAATTCCAGAGTAAGAAACGAGAGCTTGGTTTACAGTTCATCCGTCTGATGGAAAACGTTGTAAACAATGAAACTACACCTTGTAGGTTGATCACGATCAAGGGCACGCCATTGACACGATGGGAAACTTTCTGGAGACTGGTGTAGAACACTAAAGTTGGGTCTCCTGAAAGGTTAATACACAGGATGAAAGTCAAATCATCTTCTATTAATCCACAGTGCTACTGAATTCTGGATTCTGATTGGTCAGAAGTTGTTGATTCATTCACTGCTATCGGGATTCACAATTAATTAATCAGCTTGAACAAATGACCCTAATTATTAAAATGATCTTGGCATCCATTGAGTGGAATGCTGCCCAGAAAGTCTACGTTCTCTATAGTGAGGTGATGTTCTAGGACAATATTCTATCCCTAAGGGACGTCACAATCACTCCATCACAATCATCCTTATCCTAGCCTTATTTCGTCCAAAAAGAGTGAAAGCTGGAAATAACAAAACTGCCTCAAGGGGGAAGGGAGCGTATTACACCGAGAGTTCAGTTTTTATTAAATTGTGACATTGGGGAGTGGGTCGGCTTTAACCGGGTTTATCATATAAAGAAAAGAAGAGAAAAAAAAAACCCAGAGCGAGCTGCAAACCTTCCCAAAAAATGTGGAGCATCTGAAAATATAGCAACCTGAGCAGAAGGCGTGACACACTTTTCACAATGAGCCAGTCTGGGATAAAATTACAACCCATTTAGGTCAAGCTGAAACCGAAAGAGTATGAAATTAAAGTTCACGTGTTAAGCACAGACAGAATAACAAGCAGTTAAGGGCGTTTGCTCATGGACCCTGGAAAGTTATTTTCTGCCACTTTTTAAAAAGATTTGAGTTCACAACCTTCCCTCACCTCGAGTCACCAGAAGTGAAGCTCAAGAGCATGAGTATGAAACCAAAGGTTTAGGATGCTAAGCATTCTGTATTAAAAAGAAAGAAAGAATGAGAACCCTTGTAAATAATTTAATCTGTAAAGCAAAGTCATAATTGTCTAACAGAACCGACAGAGACCTTTAAGTTATTGCTGTGTATGTTATTGTTAAATGCTGTACTGAACAAGTAAAATGTATCATTATAAAGCGAATGTAAATATAAAAATGTAAGACGTATCACGAAAACATACAGTACGTAACAATCATGTGGTGTTCCTTATTGGTTTTAGAAAATATGCTACAGTAGGTGATGAAGTCCAGGAGGTGAAGTCGGTGTAGAAAGCCATGTTTATTATTCAGGATGTAGATTTGTAAAAGGTCACTCGCAATGTGAAGTTAATTCTCAACTGTTAAAATAAAGGTGTAAGTTTCACAAAAATGTGTTTTTATGATTCGGATATATTTGTAAGGTCAAAGTGTAAAAAAAATGTCACTGCAAATATGATGAAAAGTCTTTAAAAAGTAGTACTGAAGACAACAGGTAAGAGTTATGACATAAAAAAAACCTTAAAGCCAATCAGGATTCAATATGCAAATGAGGTAAATGTGATTTTTCAACACGATTTTAAGGAAAATTCATACGGATTCCAAAAAAAAAAAAAAAGAAAAGTTACAGAGTTACAGACACTAACATGGACACTAGCTCCGCCCTAATTTTATCTTTAACTTCTTGCAGTGATTGAAGGGGGAAGGGGAGGAGGCGGGGCTTGTTGAGTTTGAGTTTCTAATTTAGTTTATTGATAGAACACCGCTTTATCATTATATTCAATTTCGTGTCTTTATACTTGGGGTTTGGGGAAATTCCATTACAGCGCTCAACCAATAAGGACATTTTTAATTATAAGCAACTTTCTACAACCTCACTACAGACTTTTGTTTAATAATGTAGAAAAAAAAAAATAAAAAATTACAACTCAGCCAAGCGTGTGATTTGATTTCACTTCCTGGTTCGGAGCCGGTCATGTTTCCATGACTGGAAAATAAAACGGAGCAGGTGTTAGGAACGAGTCCTTTCCTCTCTTGACGTTAACACCTCGAGCGTGCAAGCGAAGCCGCGTAGCCGGTCACGAGTTTAAGTAGAGAATGAATGAGAATCTTCTTTTGCTGAATGGAGTGTGGCTTTTCCATTACAACGGCTACTTCCTTGTTAAAAATAAATCAACCGTTCCGCCCGGCCATGCAGAATCCCCGGCGCTGCCATCAAAAATGGAAAAAACAAATGGCGTGTGTTAAGAGGAAATGCCGCTTTCCTTTATCGTCCACGTCGAGGGGGCAATCGCTTGTTATTTCCCATGTGTGGGGTTTTATTGACACAGCGATTAGGGACGCTTCAAGCGACTTCAACCTTTATTTCCCTTTTTATTTGTCTTTGCTTGCTTTATTCCTCTTGATGGAGTGAGTCCGACTGGCTTTGAAGACTCACAGTGTGTGTGTGTAAGGGTTTGTGTTGGTGTGTGCAATTTGGTTTGAGTTTCAGAAGACCAGACTGCATCACTGGTGTGGTACTCATGCATATCAGACAGCTGTCCCTGGAGAAAATCAGTATATATATGTGTGTGTGTGTGTGTGTGCACGTGTGTGATGATGTCTATGGATCTCTAGACAGTCTGGAAGGCCTTGCTTTGGGCCGGGATCATGACCGGCATGGCGCCCATCCTTGCCAGGTTGCCCGGGCTTAGTTTGGGACTGCAGTGAGGATCTGGGAGTTTCGGGGCGACCTGCGTGTACGCCGGGGGCATGGAGGGCAACGTCGCAGGCTGGACACTTTCTTTCAGAGACCCTGCCGAGGGAGGGGGTGGGTGAGGTTTGTGGCCACGAGGGACGCCGCTGGGAACCATGGACTGGGTGGAGGAGGTGCCTGATTGGGAGCTTCCCGAACGCGACGAGGAGAGAGAGTTGGGCTTCATCAGCTTGGCCTTGGGAGCCTCGGCGTCCTCCCTGATGAGAGAAAGAGCATGTTAACATCACGTGTTTATCAAATAAATGCACCTATCATAAACGGTTCTATAGACAGAACAGTTATTGTATTGAGGTCACAGGTTTGTGCGTCTCAACGGTTTTACAACAGCTTTCAGCATCGGGTTTCAGAACTATCTGCTTCGTAATTGCTGATAATTAAACATGAACTTTTTAAAATGAAAATGCATTAATGCAGTCGTGACTTCGAGCAGAATTGGAGAACAGGTTTTGTTTTGTAATTCTAATGCCAAAGAGAGACAGATTAAATAGTTAGTACACCTATCATGACTCCTTTATCATTTCTATTAAAATGTTTATGGCCTTATTAAACTTGTGACCGAGAGAGAGAGAGAGAGCGAGAGATGGAATGGAGAAGTGTTCAAAATGTAGCATGAGTGACCTAGAGAAAGAGGTTAGATTCTAAAAGAAGAAGAGAGGGAATGACGAGTGGAAAAGATGACAAGAAGGACAAGCGATATGACAGAGAGCATGGGAGAGAGAAAGAGAGAGAGCGAAGGCTGAGACAATCTTTTTTTTGATATCCAAGTTTTTCATAGTGTCATCCTTAACCATATCCATGTACATGTAGGTGAGAGTGAGAGAGAGACAGAAAGAAAGAGCAGGGAGTCTTGCCAGTCCACTCTCCCACTCAGCACAAGACGGCCGGCCTCGACATCGCAGCGTCAGCATTTCATTCTACTGGATATCACTATAAATCATCTGATATCTTTAAAGCCCTGAGGACGAGGGGCTGAAAGGGCTTATGGCACGCTGTCCCTGTGCCAGAGCTCCAGTCTGGAGTGTGTTCCATCATCAGCATGACAATAAAGTCAAATACATAAACAGAGCGAGGTGAAGCGACTCTCCCCTCCCGGCACGCCCGGGATTCTCCCGCACTGCATTACTCATCCTCGTGCTGCAAATAAACCTGGACATGGACAGAGTTATTTTGCCCAATTTTAATACTGAACTATCTCAAAGAGGTAATAAGGTCTTGAGCGTTGAGAATTTACCCGCATTTATTACATTTATTATTTTCACAAAAAGTGCTGGTGAATTCTGATTGGTCAGAGGGTCGTGAGTGGTAGCTCTAACATTGTGCAACCAAAACATAACTGCAGTTCATCACAGGAGATTCACCCCCCCCCTGTCAGGATCACCTTCAGTAGTGACTTGGAATAACTTCCCATAACCTTGGAGTAACCCTGGACATTTGTCCATTTCTCTCCACCCAGGCTACATACGTGCTTGTTCAGCCCCTTGTTATTTCAAGACTGTCCTACTGCATCTCACTCCTGGCAGGTCTGCCTCTGTGCACCATTCGTCCTCTGCAGCTGATCCAGAATGCGGCTGCATGACTTGTTTTCTCCCCCACCACCCCACTTCTCCGCTCCCTCCACTGGCTTCCTGTAGCTGCCCGGATCAAATTCAAAACACTCTTTGGCTGATGGTACTTGCTGGTAGTTGGTAACCCAGTGTTCCAGTATAAGGATATATTTATTGATGAAAACTTCAAAGCACTTACGTACGTCGCTCTGGATAAGGGTGTTTACCAAATGCCATAAAGGTAAAATCGAAAAGTGTATATCTGTGTATTTGTTCTAATACACTGTAGTGTGATTCTTCTCCCTAATTCAGTCAGATCTAAGATCGCGCATCACTCCCGCATCAAGGCGACATCTAACAAGCAGGGACGGCAAAGGTACAAATGGTACATCTTTTCAAACTGCTGTTTGTGAACAGGTAGGGGGCGCTGCAACACACTCGGAGGAAACTGCTATCTGCCCCCTTTTCTTGCCTGCTCATCCTGTAGATGAACATGTCTGTCTAATGTAAGAGTGAACACACAACCAGTCTGCTTTCTACACTCCCGGCTACCGAGGGCCGTAGCGTTACAAATTACGGCTTTTATAGTTAAAACACCAACATGGCTGAAAACTTATCATGAATGTGAAAAAAATGTATTTGTTTTTTTTGTTAGGATGTTTATATACAGTACCATTCATGGAAGGAGTCTCCAGTGTCAGAGACCTTTAATAACTAGAGGTAAACCTTTTTAGTTTTTAATTTGGCAAAGTTTGCCATAATGTGCCATTCGTGTCATTCAAATTAACATAAACTGTAATTGTTGACAAACTGCAAGAGGAATAAAACACTTTGTAATGATCGTTTGTCTTGGTGTTGTTACTTCTATATACCAAAAAGTGGTTTAATCCTGACTTATCAATTGCATAGACACACCTCGAGGCACTGATGCGTACCTGATCTCATTGGGCGTCTCCTCTTCTTCATACTTCTTCTTCTCCTTCTTGCGGAACACCAGCCAGACGATGAGAATGAGGAGCAGCACGCCCAAGGACACGCCCACCACGGCGCCGGCTATCACTCCCATACCTCGAACATCTGCCGAAGACGAGAGAACTTTTTAACCAAACAAACTTTTCCCACAACACATGAACAAGTGATGAAAAGAAAAAATATCATCATTTTAATAATGTTTGTTTTTTCCAAACAAACCCCCAATACTTAATCTTTTTTTTTTATTATTATTATTTTTTTTCCTGATTTTCTCCCCTAATTTAATCGTGTCCAATTCCTCCTAGTCACTAGGGGGCTCCCACATTAAGCTCCTACCTCCACTCAGTAAGGAGGGCCGCAGACCGCCCACGTGTTTTCTCCGACCCACGTGGGTCACCGACCATTTTTTTTCGAACTGCTTGCTCACGCACCATTGGGGGCGGCGTAACACACTCGGAGGAACAGCGCTATCTGCTCCTTCCGCTTACGCGAGCTCACAGACGCCCCTGACTGGCTTGTAGAGCCGTCGTTAATGAGGGAGCGCGAAGTACCTCTCATCCCTCCGCCCTGAGAGAGCTCAGCCAATCAGCTCTCTCTATGCCTCCGGCTGTGAGAGGTTACAGCATCACCCGGGGTTCGAAC
>JAQMYI010000009.1:2383697-2398630 GCA_030014275.1 Clariallabes melas
GGACATGAAGTTAGTTGGTGTGAGAGAAGAGGATGCAGAGGATAGGGTTAGATGGAGGCAGATGATTCGCTGTGGCCGACCCCTGAAAGGGAACAGCCGAAAGACGAAAAAGAAGATGTGGTTATGAAGACCTACAGTCATATCTGTGGTCACAAATTTTCCTAAATTAAACAGATTGACTTTTTTTTTTTTTACTAAGTAAATAAATCGCATACTCTGTTGCAGTTTATATGATGAGCTCTAAATGATGGACGTCTTTACCACCTCGATTCAATTAGCAAACTCTAAGAGTTGGTATTTACAGTAAAAAAAAATTTTTTTAAAAAAGTAAAAACCTGCATGCTTTGAAAAACCTTCATCCTTAGCCATCTGCTTGACGATGCGTTTTAAAGATAATTAATTTTTAATCTCCGAGCTTGAATGTCAGTAAGCTTTAAGTAAACAGCAGGGTAAATCATGACTGACAGCAGCACCGCTTGCTAAGCTGAAACACTCTAACGAAAGTTTTCACATCTACGCTCAACGGCTCGCTCGAGTTGTATCGTTTTTTTTTTCGTTCACGGTTCTTGTTTACTGACAGCAAACAGCAGCAGCTTAAAAAAAACAAAAAAAACAAACAAGTAACACTGTTAAGTTTAAAATCTAAAGAACAAACCGCTAGTTCTGTCTAGCTTACTTCATCGCGTTTTCTTATCGGGAGATAAACGAACAAAAACATGCACGCACACACATGATGTCGGTATGGTCTCTGGTTTATACACATAACAAATGAGGTGTGCAGTCCCCGACATACAGACGAGTTCTGTTCTGAGAGCTTGTTCGTAAGTCGAATTTGTTCGTAGGTTGTATCGGTCATGAGGGGGCGTGACGCGTACAATACACTACTATGTCATCGGGAATTAGCGATTCGCATGTTCTATATACTGTACCGCCGGCGAACCGCAGGATGTATTGCTGTAAACAAGGCGAGAAGTAATAAGTCATCCTGTAAGACGAGGATTCTGTTTAATAATGTATATACTGTATATATTTTTTTCTAATAAATCTCCCAAGTTTTTGTCAGAAATCTGAAACCATTACGGAAAACTTTTGAGGAGCCCTAAACGAGAGCACATCCAAGCCCAGAAGTCTTAAATCTTTGCCCTGACAGAACAGTAAGCATTCCAGTGGACTGTTTGTGTTCGCAGAAGAGGGTCATGACCTTATGAGACGTCTCCGAGTGGTGCAGCTTGGACGCGGCCCGCAGACGGCTTCACACGCTCGCCTTATACAGGCATTAGCGAGAATGTGCTCCTTTAATGGCAGGAGAACAGACAGTCGTTTCTGGATGACAGCGAGGTTAGTTAAAACAGACACTCCGTAAAAAATAAATAAATAAATAAATAAATAAAAAGTCCAGCGTAGAGATTTCGTTCGTAGTACAGAAATCTGTCTGAGGTTTTTCTTTTCCCAATGAAGCAGATGCTAATTGTGACTGGCATCATTATATACTGACGCGCGGGGCGCGGGGTCATCATAACAACCATACTGATGCCAAGACTCCACAGCACAAATCTAACCCTTTCTCAGTGCAGGATCGACAGAGCGTCCTCTATCTCTTCCCTTCCTGTCCTCCATTTGGCTGAATTATTAGCTAATGGATCATGAACTTTCCAAGCCTCAGCACTTCTGCCCACCGAGCTGCCCTGCGTTTATTACACATGGCCCCTGTAAATTTGTTCAACCGTGTCCAAATACCCCCGACACCCTCCACACACACACACACACACAAATCCCCACTGATGTGTGATTCATAACTTGAGCAAAGGTCAGCTTATTTATTCTTGATAATTCAGTCCCTAAGCTCACTGAAGGCTGGGATGTAGCGGGGAATGGGGTAATTGGGGGGGGTTCGTTCAGGAAATTGGTGATATATTTGAATATTTGAATACTAAATGTACTGACTAAATGCGCTGTACTTGGCGCCACGGAGGTTTAGTGGTTAGCACTGTCGCCTTGCACCTCCACGGTCCGGGTTCGATTCCCGCCTCGGGTCTGTGTGCTAGGAGTTTGCATGTTCTCCCCAGAGTTTCCTCCTTGTACACAACAAAAGACATATATACAGTAGACTGGACTAAATGGCTGGTAGTGTTTGAGTGTGTGTGTACCCTGCACTGGTTTGGCACCCCGTCCATGGTGTACCCCGACTCGTGCCCTAAGTCTCCTGGGATAGGCTCCTGGCCTCCCATGTCTCTGTATACAGGATACAGCGGTACAGATGATAAGTGAGTGGGTATACTGTACTAGACCAAGCAAAAATTCTATTATCTTGCGGTAACATGTGAAATGCAGCATTTTTTTTTCTACCTATATCCATTTTGGAACATTGGAACATTTCTTATATTTCGTGTACCAAGAAGCACCTCTTGATTTGACACTTTTCCGTTCATTCTTAGCAGAATTTACAATAAAAGAGCCAGTTTCCGCGAACGTGTCAGGCATTTACACTCATATCGAGAGTCACTACTCTTCGCGTTAAAGCTGTTCGTCTGTCAGAGCCGGAGGCGTTTCTTCCTGAATAAAGGATGACAAGGCAAGACTGAGCTCCAGCCTTCGGATTCTTGACATTATGTCAGAAAAGAAGCTACTGTTTCTTTTCCCCAAACAGTATCTTCTTTTCCAGTGGCCCTTAAGGTCCAATTATGCACCTTTTAAAGGTCTCCACTTTCCCAGGTGAAAGACGTCCCCTTGAGGTCACCACGCGGCTCCAGAGTTTTTTTAAGACGATCCAAAAACTGTGTCTGGCACAAAGTTCACAAACCTCGTTTTTCTTTTTTTATTCTCTCTCTCACAGTTCATTTCATTTAACAAACCAGCTTAGGGCAAGAAAAAGGGAAACCGCAGGTTCTCCAGGACCAGGAGAGGAAACTTGTAGAGTAGAGAATCCAAAAGCGCTGGATCATTCTGGTGGATCTCAGTAATGCTATGTACGTATATTATTATAGCTCAGTGGTTAAGGCATTGGTCTACGGTTCAGAAGGTCCCACATTCAAATCAAACAACCACCAAGTTGTCCCTGTTGGGCCCTTGAGCGAGGCCCTTAACCCTCAACTGCTCAGATGTATACTCACTCACTCATCATCTATACCGCTTTATCCTGGATTCAGGGTTGTGCGGACCTGGAGCCTATCCCAGGAGGCTTAGGACAACAGGACAGGGTGCCAATCCATCGCAGGGCACACACAGATACTCATACACTCATTCACATTCACTACGGGCAATTTGGGAACGCCATTTAGCCTAATCTGCAGGTCTGTGGACTGTGGGAGGAAACTCATCAAGCACAGGGAGAACATGCCTCCATGCACACAGAGAGCGGAATCGAGCCTGGCTGGGAATTGAACCCTGACCTTGGAGGTGCAAGCCGACAGTACTAACCACTACACCACCGTGCCGCCTGCTCAGATGTATAATGGGATAAAAATGTCAGTCGCTCTGCATAAGGGTGTCTGACAAATGCCTGAATGTAAAATGTAAATGTATATTATCAAGAACGATGTTTGAATGCTATACACCAGTCCATCATCGATCAACATCTATTGTTCATATCCTAGAGATCTTTTAGGGGATGGGGGACACCAGGGACACGGACAAGGAGAAAAACACAAGCGTAACCTGAGCTCAGGATTCGCCCAGGAATGAAGACCGATCTGTACCCTTGCTTATACCTGGAGTGGTGTAGTCCATTTCTACCTCCAGAACAGTTGAAAAGGTTAAGATTTCCATTGTATTTTTACATGTGCAGGTAAGTAAGGCCTAAGGTGAGACAAAGACAGAGACAGGCATTTCCTCCTATTTGTCTCGGAAAGTTCGAAGAGCAGTACAGACTGTGGTTTCGGAGTTAAAGACGGAGACTGCAGTAGAGAAAACAAGAGGATAAAACGCCTCCGGACTCGGTGACTCTGGAGGGAAAAAAAAGAGGAGGATTGTTTCGATGGAAAAGTTCCCTAATGTAATCAATGTCTGGACTCAGCATGCTCTTCTCTGCAACTGTTTCGGATGAAGGAACTGCCATGTGGCCAAAAGTAGCAGCTGGGGCTGTGTGCCAAAAATCACTCCCGTCCTCCTCCATCTCCTCCTACCCTCCCTCTCTTTCTCCCTCCCGAAAGCAGCAGGGTGCTCTGTGAGGCCCCTTCATTAAGATAAGCCGGTCTGATTATTTAATAAACCACACGTCTCGTCATGCTGGAAACACTCCACCGGGGGATTACACATCGTCTGCACAGAAGATAAATCTGCTCGAAGTGCTAGTCGGTGTCAGAAAGTATTACACGGAAGCAAAGTGTTCAGGGAAACTGTGCTTGAAGCTGATTGGATGATTGCGAGCTAAACACTACTGCCGTAAGCCACGCTTGCGAAAAGCAAAATAAGTATAGGTATATTAAATGCCTCTTGAGCTCATTTATGAGGTTGTTTCCTCTCTCATCCAGGGAAACAATAAGTCACTGAAAGTCTTTGGGTATACACCGAGGCAGGGTTTATAAACTGTTTAGTCTTATTCCGAGTCATCACCATGTCCCAGTTACACAGTGATTAACCAGACATGCTTGTTATAGTGTTACCGTCCGTGAAAAATGGCGCAATATTTAACTTACGGATAACAATTCATAACCCTAATGCCGAAGTGTCCCTCTGAGTCCGTAAAACGATGCCGCTGTTTAAACATGCTTACGGGAGCTGTGATTCAACTCAATTGCATGAACTAATCTAAGGGGGGAAGCAATTAAACTTCGGACCTAAACTAGCCTAGCCATAGTCAGCGTAAGCCAAGTAACGTTTAGCAAACAGAATCCGGCGGCAGTTTTGTCGACGTGCAGTGTGCTGGTGTAGAGTTGTAAGGTTAAAATAGCAATCCATCTGTATTATTTCTGGTTCCCTGATCTCAGCCGGAATGTCTGATGATTCCTGCAGTTTTAGCAGCTTTGTGTTCCGCCATGTGTGTTGAAAAACAGCGACGCTGGAGCCTCCAGATGAAGCGTCAGCATTTCGCTAGACAGACGGAGCTCACATGACGGCATATGTTCCTCGACACGGATGAGAGCTTGGATTAGACAACATATTAGCAAGATGTGAAGTTGAAATCTTCTCAGTGCGCAGCATGAACTCCAAACACAACCTTAAAATATATTTCACCAAATAGGATTTTGGAGACAAAAGAAAAAGAAAAAAAAGGGAAAAAATGTTGCCAGCATATGTTGTCTGTTTAATGTTCCTGCCATTTCCATGATCACTGGAAAGCAGCGAATGTTGCGGCTGACAGGGTTGCATGGAGAGAGGCTGAACAGACTGGGAGGAAGATCTTTTCCACTGCCAATGGCACCAGTAGTATTTCGCAGACTTGCTGGAGACATCCTGGTACCCGCTGATAACAGCCCGACCTGCCGCTAATCCGTCCGCGCAGGCTTGCAGCCTGTGTGCTGAGTAACAGCAAGGCCAATTGGATGGTAATGCTTATGGAAGCTTCATCCAACACTGATGGTCTCCGACGCGTGATGAAGAAAGCAGCTAAATCTGGAGAGGTCCAAAGGTGTCTCTGTAAAGCTGACGGGTTTTAGTTCGCCCTGTCGAATTCTTCCTTCTGGTTAATCAGAAAGAGCTGACTTGTTTCGTATGCTTCTAAAAATCTTTCAAAAGCTCCCCACACAACTAATGGCATGCGCATTCTTTCTTCTTCTTCTTCTTCCTCTTCTTAATGAGATCCCAAACTAATTGCCACTCACACCTTTCCACTTTCCGCTCCCTAAAAAGTGAAGCAAAATAAATCACACCAACAAACTGGACGGAATTTCAAAGAAACACCACCGGCCACCGGGGACGAGGATAACATGCTGTGTGGCGTCCTAATAAGGGGAACCGACTGTGCCACCAACAGCAACATCACACTCCTGATAAACACGTCCAGGGTTTTAAACAGCAGCTTCACAGCCAGGAGATAAACTGGGAATTATAAAGAGACAGGAGACAGACACGGGCGGCATTTTTTATTTGCCATTTTGCATTATTAAACAGTTGTTCATTTAAATACATATAGTGCTTGTATAACCGCACGATAATTAAAAACAAAATCATGCAAAAGGTTCATCCTAGATACGCCGAACCTCGCAGGAATCTTTAGTGGTCAAAAAGTCGTGGTGATGTTAATACGGCAACGTTAACATCACAAGTTTTTATTATTATTTTTATGATTTTGATTAAAGAACATTGACTACATGATGATGAGATAGTGTTGAACAAATGCCCGTCTAACACAAAGCTGCAAAAACGACTTTAAAACAATATTAATACCAAGCCGTTAGCCTGAGTGGTGAAAGCAGGAAAGCGGACAAAAGGTTAAAAAAAATAAACACTTAGCGTCTGAGATGTGTTCTGAGAAAGCGGACAGGATGCAGTTTTGGGCTCTGAGAGGTAAAGTTACGACACTACTAGATATACACACTGTGTGCGGGAAGCTGTTGTATTCATCCCAACCTCCGACCGGAACCCTGTTAGAACCTTAAGGGACCATGGTTGTGCTCGGACATAGTGCGAATGGATGACAATTGTCATAAATGCACCAGATAAAGCTTAAAATTGGACTGTTTTCAGGGTGTATTTGCAACCTTGCAGTCGGGTTTTTCATTCAATGTTTCCTCGACGCCATTTTAACTTTCAAAAACAACGTCGTCCTGACAGTGAACATCATCTCAAAGGCATTATAACTACATGACTCTCATCCAACGTTAGGGTTCCAGTACTAAAACCAGATATTTTCCAAAAGTAAGTGCCCCCCTTAAATACACAGATTTCAAACAGAGATTTACGTTACAGTCATAGGATATGCAGCATCATATAATATAAGAAAGCAGAATGCACATGTTTCTTAATATTACTGTATACTGTTTGATATATACACTTTTTAGTCTTTCATCCTTAAGAAAAGCACGTTTGAAGCTGTTGTGAAATGCTACGACTCATTCCTACTTTTTGCTGAATTTATTTGGACACGATGCCGTGACCTCCTTACGGTCCATGTTTACATTTCTTCAGAAAAGCGGAAAATCTGTATGGCTTTTCAGCACATTAATGAATATTGGGATATAGTGCGGAATGTAAGCTGAAATACGACTGTAATGTAAATGACGTACAATGTGTTGTATAATAGGACATACTGTACTGTACTGTACGGTGGGGTTGAGAGAGGGGTCAAAGGTGGAGCGGTTCATTTTAAAACTTATTCACATACCCCAAATTGGTTTTGATGATAGTTTAACTGGAGAAAACGTGCCTCAGGAAATTACACAATAAACAAGTAGAATGTTGGCAATTTTACTTTGGTATAGAAAGTGAGCGCACGCAAGAAGTTTTATTTTTAAAAAAAAGAAAAAGAGGCTTGTGGATGGATGTGAGTTTTATAGTTCTTGTGGTAGAAACCATTTACACAATTTGTTGAGATTAAAATATCTGAGTGCTAAAGTGACAGACGTGTACAAATTGGCCACAACATGACTTTTCCGGGTATTTGCTGTTATGATTCAATCAGGACAGATTTGGCAACCCGGACAATGCGTCTGAGTAGCTGCAGTGCGTTTGTGAGGAAATAACTGAACCTATCCGGCAGCCTGGCATCGACTCAGTAAGGCCGCTTAAACAATCAATGGAGCGCGGAGGAGGAGGAGGAGGAGGAGAGCGAGTGATTAAAAAGCTGCTGACTTAAGGAGGAGAGATAGATGGCATTCCAGGAGGTGGAGTCGCCTCGGTGTCATTTCGCTCATGGGGATTTTACAGTAGCCACATGATGCAACGAACGCTGCTGCGGTGTGTGTGTGTTTGGGGGGTGGTGGGGGGGCTCATTATTATAAGAGAGGATATCCACTCATAAAAACGTCTGAGATAGAGGACAGGATTATGCAGCAATGATAGGAGTTGTGAGAGAGAGAGAGAGAGAGAGAGAGAGAGAGAGGTATGACGACAGTGCAGCAGTACTAGAGCAGGTTGAACTATGAGAGAGAGAGAGAGAGAGAGAGAGAGAGAGGGGGAGAGATGTGCCAACACTGCAGTGATGGAGGGAGAGGAAGGCGAATTGAGGTAGAAGTGAGATGGAGGTAAACGTACAGTAAAAGTAGACATGAATGCAAAGATGACGAAAAAGCAAACAGATGGAGCTGCAAAACAAGAGAAGAGTTAAACAAATGGGGATGAGGTAAAGAAAGAGGGCAGAAGTTGAGATAAATAGGAGACAAATGTGAAGTACAAGAAGCAGGCATCGACATGAAGAAGAAAACTGATGGATGATGGATAAAGAAGGTGGAGACGGGCAATGAGAAAGAGGCAGAAATGGGTGAAAAGATGGACGAATGGGGAAAAAAACAGAGAGGAGAAAAGATGGAGTTAAAGATGGACTGGGAAATAGAGGAAAAGAAGGAATGGAGGTAATTCAAAAGAAAAGAAATTAGATACCAAGAAAGGAGTGACTGGTGCAAAAAAAACAAGGTATTGAAGAAGGGGGTAATGGATGTAAAGAAGACTAGGCAGGGGAAAGAAACAAGGAGGGATGGATGTACAGATGGTGGGAAAGGGAAGGCTCTGACAGAAAAGGACACCTATTCATCATTTCATTTTTCTCTGAGAGCTTCATATGAATACATTCTCTCTCTCTCTCTCTCGCTGCCACGTCAGCATTCTGCAGGACATGAGAAGCCTGATCGCAGCACGTACGCTGAGTCATGCCTCTCATTAGCACACAGAGGTGGTACGTTCATCAAAACGCCAGCACACACACACACACACGCACACACATGCGCACACACTCACAGAGAGACAGAGTGTAGAGAAGTGTGTACAGTAAGGTGATGGGAAGGTTATATTACCGGCAGTGTGCAGTACAGACAGCGCTCGATACCAGAGAACTCAATACACCCGAGAGAGAGAGAGAGAGAGAGAGAGAGGATGGTAAGAGGGTAGATCGGGTGAAAACTGTCAAAAAAGCATCGTAGAGGAGTTTCTTTATTTGTCCTGCTTTTACCTGTCATCTGTAATAATAATAATAATAATAATAATAATAATAATATCATCCATTATGACCATTACATCACAGCACTGTGGACTCCTCGATTCTGATTGGAATGCCTCAAAAAATACAAATGTAAGGTTTTGTAGTGGCCGGCTTTAAGTCTGATCGAGACGCTGTGGCGTGACCTTATACAGTACATGCTCAAAATCCTCTGATGTGGCTGAATTAAATTGTCTGCAAAGACGAGTGGGGGCCAAAATTCCTCCACAGCGATGTGAAAGGATCATTGGCAGGTTTCGCAAATGGTTGACTGCAGTTGTTGCCGCCAAGGGTGTCACAACTAGTTATTAGGTTTCGGGGCAATTACTTTTCACACAGGGACGGGCAGGTTTGGACAGCTTTTTTGCTCTTAATAAATGAAATCATCATTTAAAAACTAAAAACTGTATTTTGTATTTATTTAGGTTATCTTTGTGTTTTATTCAAATTTGTTTGATGATCTCAAATATTTCCGTAAGTGTAACAAATAACCTCCAAAAATAATGAAAAATTAGGAAGGGGCAAATACTTTTTCACAGCAGTATAAATACTATTTTTCCAACATGACCCTGCAGTGTACTTGAGGAAAATCATTTCCCCCCCCCTCCAGTTTTACCGCCGTGTCGAGACGAGTGCGTTTCGAGTGACATACGGCTGCGGTTGAAGTGCGCGGTGCTGACGTGCAGCAGGAATGATTTTCATTTGTCGTGAAGAAGAGTGATAGAAGAAGTAACGTGAGTGATTATGGACAGAAGCTGAAAGGCGTAAATGAAATACCGCATCATACACCCTGTGTGTGTGTGTGTGTGTGTGTGTGTGTGTGTGTGTGTGTGTGTGTGTGTGTGTGTGTGTGTGTGTGTGTGTGTGTGGGAGACCACTCAGGTAGGTGTCTTGTTTCTCAGCAGGGGTGGACAGAAGGCGGCCTGTAATGATGACCTGGATAACAGCACCGAGCGAGCAAAGTGACAGAGCAACACGGCGTTAGCACATTTCCAGGATGCTGTGTTGGCTTTTCTCTTGTTAGCGCCCACGTAAACCAGCCTTGCACCATCCTGGCTATAGCTTCCATGTCGCAGGGAAATGGCTTGTCTTGCTAGTTTAGAGATAACATTATGCATTTCTAGACATCTGGAAACTCTTTTCATGCACAGACTATTTCTACCTAGCTAGAAAAATGTTCCCTGGGTCCATCGTAGCCTGTGCAATGCCCTACACATTGCTAACAATGCTCTTATGTTTTAACACGAGTAGTCTAAAGATGTTTAGCCGCATTGCAAGATGCAGAAGAAGCCAAACGGCAGAGCTAATGTAAACAGCGCTAACATTCATGAATGCCTAGAGAATCACTCTGTAGTGCACAACTAATCATGTTACGTTTGCTAATGTAAGGCTATTACATTATGCAACAACATTAGCATCGGCTAAGCAGCAGGTGGCATAAAGTGCAAGAACGAGGCTGAGCAGTATCCAACAGGACCCAACATAAAAGCTAATGCTAATAGTGAACAGGAGGGATGAAGGACTTCTTGTGTCGCGTCCAAGTCCACATTAGCCAGAGAGTGGCTCGCCGCTCCAGTAAAGCAGCTCGTGTTATTAAGCGGCTAAAACACACGCCCTGGCAATTATCATGCTGGCGAAAGATGATTCCTCAAGCTGTGTTACGGCGCAAAACTGCTTAATACGATTCTTCTCTCAGAAGAGTAAGCAGCTTAGGTGTTAAAAAAAGAAAAGCAAAAAAAGCTGCATTATTTTATTTCACTTAACTTTTTTTTTTTTTTTTTAAGAATCAGCAGTCATTTAGCTGAGTTAGCATTTTACCCCAGTTGTCCCCTCCAGCCCCAGCATGGGTGGATTTAATTGGCTTGTTAACGAGCGGCTTATGGAACGGAGACGTCCTGCGCTTCCATTTAGCTCCGTTTGTGAAGCACAGAGGTGATACGCCGCTGATGAGGCTAATGCGTTTTAAGAAGACGTCTGCTCGGCCAATTAGCATTTCTTCATCGAAACCCTCAGGGGCTGCGGGGACGCACGAGACTGTGAGTTTATAAACCAGCAGGAACTCATTCGGTTAATGGTGGCGCTGTATGAGTTATGGAATCGAATGAAATTGAAGAAATAAAACACTCTGCGTCGTGCTGTAATTGGGGAAATAATCAAAAAATAGGGTGGTGTAATTAAGCGGGGTTATCGCTCCATCACCACGGCTGATTGTTTTCCAATAACAGCATGTCGTGGAGTGTTTTATTGCTCTTGTACCACAGTAAATGCTAACGATGATTACTTTTTTTAATCGTTATCCGTTTAGATTTAATTTGGAAAACAGGTTTTTGTTCTCAATTCAGTTATAAACAGCACCTTTTTTTTTTTTACCCTTTAGACACTTAAAAAAAGCTTCTCATGTGACTGAGAAACTGCGAAGGGGAGAGTCCTCCATTACTGAAACTGGAGACTCCTTACAGAAACGTTTAAAAACAATGCATAATTGAACAGCTCTGAAACATAAGATTATTAGTCTTAGTAAGAATGCGGCATCCATCGCGAACAAGCTGTTACTATAGAAACAGTAATGCATCTAACTGCACCGTAGACCTGCGTCACCATTTGCCTTGCAGAGCGTGAAAGTAATAGATTCTTGAAATCGTGTTGAGTCTCCTTTAACTCGACACAAGCATCACTCCTGCGTCCTTTTCTCTTAACGGCATGTTGTTTCCTAAATGTCACACGCGAGCACACGCCGAGCTAGACACTCGCACAGGCAGAGACCTCCGGCTCTCCACTGCAGTTACGCTGTCAAACTGCATGAGCAGGAAGGTAAAGGAGCCGGGAATAAACACAGGAGATCCGACGGCTTAGCACACGGAGGTGGTGGAAACACGACGGCACCTGCATTAACCACCGGCTTTGACATACGTAATGAATGTCCGTTCAAGTAGAGGTTTTCAGAGCAACGCAAGCTATTTCGAGCAGGCGCTGTGTGTTGGAAATGCATGTCTGAGCTGAACGCCAGGCCAATGTAACTTTTACACATAACCAGAAACAAGGATGTCGTTTTAAAGGGTGTGTATGATTAGGTTTTAATAGTAAATAACCCTAGGTTTTGGGTTTACCGTGTGCCATTTCAGCAGCTCTGGACCCTCGGGGCGTGACTCCACAAGACAAGAAATGGATTGAAATTGATTTCCTGTCAGTAATTAAAGCCACAAGATTTGTCCTTGTGCACAAGTGACCTAGTCGATCAATTCCGGAATGCTATTGAAAATGCTCGTCTTCGCCATGTGATCTTTTGCGTAAATCCATGGAGCAGACGCTGGTTCTGAAAAATGAGTGGCAAAACATGCAGTTCCTCAAATTACCACAAGGGTCCAAAAGTGAGTCAAACCCCATAGAGTCCTACAGTATGTCTAACTTCTTGTCAACCCACAGTTGAGCTTAAAGATCGGGTTTTAAGGAAACCTGTGGGTGACGTCACAGACGGTTCGTCCAGTCCAGTCTATGGGTAAATCAGATGATGTAATTTCATACTAAACATGTGACCAGTGGAATGATCTACAGTATATATATCCCATATATGTTGATGTGTAACATCAGGTTGTTAGCTGGATTAAGTAAAATGAATGTAGTGTTATCTTGAAGGAGTGAAACCCATTCGAAAGGGAATCACGTGCAATCTGCATTCTTTCTCTAAATTGATCATTTCTGCTCTGAAGCGACTTCAAGACAGACACTCGCTGCTTGCAAAAAAAAAAAAATGCACCAAAAAAAGGTATGTGCGAGATGAGCGCCTAAATTGCTGCCAGACTGAGGAGGAGTAAACAGGAAGACCTGATTTGCTTCGCCCTCCTCGAATGGTTTTAGATAATTCCAACCACCTGTGAGCGTCCACTCGGTGCGCTAGCTGTAGGAACAAAAGCAAATGTGGATCCTAAAATCTAGCATTGGAAGTAAAAAGAAAGACATTAAAGAAAAAATTTATATATGACACAATTACAAGCTATAGCGTACAAGCTGTAGCATATGACGTAAATCAAGACAAGGCTAAATTTTTATCGAGTGAACAGAAATATAATTTCTAGTTTCCTTATTAGAGCATAATTGTAAATCAACTGCTCACAGCTAATCATGGATAATACAGATCCTAGAGTACATCAATAGAGTATAGAGTTAAGCTTTGAGTTATTGTAGCTTAGCAAGCTTAAGTCTGTGAAATTAATTTTTCCAGCTAGTTTATAAGACTTTATAATAATATTTATCACAGTTCACGAAAAGTTTTTAGCAAAGTAGTGAAAGAAAATGCGGCTATGGTTTCAGCATTTCAACAGTTACACTATCTTATTAAATGGCTAGCTAATATTTTACTAGCTAGCAGGCTAGCTATGAGGTGACAAAAAATAACAGATAACAACACAGAGTGGTTTATATAATGTTAATATTAGCAAAACTCTTGCTACCACAGCTAATGCAATGCTGAACAAGTACTGTACGACTCATAGTTAGCATCATCAGTCATTTTTCTTCACTTAGCAACAAGCTAATCTTAAACCACAATCTCACAAGATTAAACTAAACCGAGAAGGGTGAGATCAGCTCTGTTATTAAATGTATTTCCATTACTCACAGTGCATTATGGGTAATCCTTTCAGATTCAACATTACCCTGAAATTACCCGATCGGATTTCATTAGCGTAATGAACTTATTTAACATGGCTGGCGTCCTGAAGAAAGGAAAGATGTGGATTGCAGCATTTGTGAAAGTTTATGTAAATATTTTCCTCAGATTTATGAGCTCGCTTGGCTGCCTCTGCTTCACGGCGGGGGTGGGGTGGGGAAGGGGAGCGTTAGCTCGAGGCTACCTGAGGAGAATGTTTGTAGAGAAAACACGCAGCTTTATTAAAAGCATGTGCTTCTTTTCAGCCACCCTGAATTCAACTGTGTTGTTTGTGGAGAGATGAATAAGAGCAGAGCGAATAGCTGCGGATGGTTTACCTCGTCTCCGAGATTAAGAACGATCACCTTAGCAGACGTTTAGCCTTACGCTCATTTATCTAAACGATAAATCACCGAAAGCTTTTATGTCACAAAACAGGGATTGATTTGTTTATATGTACGTGTGTGTGCATGTGTGTGTGTGTGTGTGTGTGTGTGTGTGTGTGTTACATTTTCTGATTTAACTTGAGCCGAAACTCCAGAGAGCTAATGTTAGCTCCTCTTGCTCTCTCGCTCTTTTTCGTTCCTCTTGGCCGGGCCTGAGCAGATGGTGCCACTATTTCGGTTTGTTTCCGGGTCATTAAACAGATCCCCCTTAATGAAACTGAGCTTTTCGACTGTATCACATTTTCGTTTCTATTTTTTTTTTATTTTTTTATTATCAATGCTGCTCATCCCAGTATTAGAAGGGGGCGTGCCACTATGCCTCTCACTTTAGCTGTTATGGGCGAGACTCTCTGTATATCAATTAGAGGCGTGGCCTCCGTGTCAGTAACTAAAGAAGGAAGTCTGGCTGTTGTACATTTCAGTCTCAAATAAGGGGCGTGGCTGCTATGTATTGAATGTCAGCACCTAATAATTATGGTGTGTCCTCTCTATGGAGAAGGGGTGGTTACAACATTGAGATGTTGTTACCTCCGTATATTTCGGTCTATATGAAAAGGTCGTGGAGGTGTGGCCATTGTACATGCCTATTTCAGAGGGGGACTGCTGTGCTGAAGAGTCTATTGGTCGCAGAAAAGAAGCTCTGTTAGTGTCAGTCAGTCATGATGAAGGAGGCGTGGCATCTGTGTTCATCAGTCATGATGAAGGAGGCGTGGCCTCTGTGTTCATCAGTCATAATGAAGGAGGCGTGGCCTCTGTGTTCATCAGTCATAATGAA
>JAQMYI010000009.1:2399765-2412363 GCA_030014275.1 Clariallabes melas
CGCCCCCCACACACACACACACACACACACACACACACACACACACACACACACACACACACACGCACTGCCTGTCATTCTCCTACATGTTGTTACACCTCCATGATGTGCCTTGATTGTTTCATTGCTGTTTTAATATCACAAGATATAGCAGATATTTGTTTTTATTTTTTTAATTATTTTTAGATAACTGAAAGGCCACGCCTCCTTCACAAGAACTAACAGACACAGCAACCCTGCCTCCCTTTCAGCACTGATGTACAAAAGCCACACCTCCTTCCCAGGGACTGACAGAATGGCAAAATTCTTCAAATGGCATTCTGGAGTTTGTTTATACTGTATAAATACACCATACATACAAATCATCTTCTAATATGATTTCCTTTTTAATCACATTTATTACATACCGTTATACATTTAGATGCAGAGCTAGAATTAGCAGCAGCTAGAGGTTAGCATTAGTCCAGTGCACTAATTAGTTCATGAACGAAAAGAAGAACCAGAATGACTAATTAACGGAGGGTCAGGTGCCAAGCTGTTCGCCTTCCAATGTACCTCATGGAACCTGGCGCTAATGCTAATCAGCTCGAGAGGTCGTGGCATAAACACGCAGGGTCAAACAGGCTAGGCTGTTATATACATTTAATTACAGAGCTGTTGTTATTCCAGTCGTTTGGATGAGGATGTCTGAGTGCAGAAGAGAGAAAGGAGAGATTAGAGAGTAAAGAACAGGGCTAGTGTGGAGCAAGACGTCACTTCTTAACCTCTGGTTGTGCCCTGACAGACACCCCGGCTGCCCCCGGAGATCCAGCTCTAAATATAGTCCTTAACTCATCTTTAACTTCTTCTGCAACTTCAGTTACTGTTTAATGTGCAGTACTGCAGTCGAAATAAATCAATATGTGTGCAGGATGAAACCATTTCAAGTTCTCAGGGCTGAGAGGATTAGCAGAGATGCTGTTTCTACCACTAATCGTCTTATACCACAGTATCACTTACGTTAGAGCAGCTTTAAAAATGACGATATTAATTAGAATAAAAAAAAACGGAGAAACTGAAAAGCATGAATTCCTCCGCAGTGTGGTATGTTATGGTATGGTATGGGCTGTGTGGTATAGTATGGACAGTGTGGGGCAGTGTGGTATGGAGGACAGTTTGGTAGGGTATGGGCAGTGTGGGGCAGTGTGGTATAGTATGAGTAGTGTGGTATTGTATGGGCAGTGTGATATGGTGTGGACGGTCTGGTATTTTATTGGCAGCGTGGTGTGATATAGAAGAGACAGACAATGTATGAAGGACGTGTCTTTGAGCCTCTGAGTTTGATGGATTTCTGCAGAACTGCCCTTGTTTTCATGTCTGCCCCGGCAAAGCCTGAGAGCCCATCTGTAAAACTCGGCTGAGGCAGTTCTTCAGTTCTGCCCTAATGGACAGTCGCGTTCCCAGCTGAAATTCCCAATGGGATGGAGTCGGGCTCCAGAGTCAGGTCATGATTCAACAACGGAGTCTCGCAATGTCGGCAAGTCTGCAGCATGAGACAGAGCGATAAATCACAGAACCAGAGAAACTATCTGTCTCCAACTGACTGCGAGTCACGCTGCTGATGAATTAAACAACAGCTCAAAACCGATCAAATAAAATCATAGCTGGTGGGTGAGTCAGCCAGCAACTCCTACTCCTACTACACACCTACCCACCAACACACCTACCCACCAACACACCAACCCACCTACGCATCTACTACACATCTACCCACCACTGCACCAACCCACCTACGCATCTCCTACACACGTACACAACTACGCACCAACCCACCTACGCATCTACTACACACCTACCCACCTACGCATCTACTACACACCTACACACCTACACATCTACTACACACCTACACACCTACACATCTACTAGACACCTACACACTGATTCACTAATTTTCAAAATCAAAATGTCGCACAGTGCCAGAGCCTAAATGTAATCAAACTAACAATAATAATAACAAGCAATAAGAAACATTTATAACATGTCATCAAAGCCTAATAAAAATCATTAAGTGAATAAATCATTTTGCAAAGTAAATCGATAAGTAAAATAATAATAATAAATTAATTCCTTTCTTTATTTTGTAGGAAGTCAGTGAAAAATGGAAAACATTGGAGACACTGCAGTCACGAAATGAAACAAACAAACAAATAAATAAATAAATAAATAAATACATACATTGGAAAGAATGCATATTGCCACTTTCCTATGTAGAAAAATAGGAATAAATGTCATTATCAAAGGATTATCAGAAAGAAAGAAAGAAAGAAAGAAAGAAAGAAAGAGAAAGAAATTTGCATAAATAAATAGTCAATAATGTGGCATAATGCCACATTCATATAAACAAACTAAATAAAAATCATTATGAAAGGACTATGCGAAATAAATAAATAAATAAACTGGCAAAAATGCTTAATACCACATTCATATAAACAAAACAAATTAAGTTCAATAAAAAAAATAATATAAATAAATAAATAGAAGCATTTCTTTTGTCATTGGATTCATGCGCATAAAAAGTGCATGCCATAACTCGGAATTAATTAATGAACCAAATAATTAACTGAATCTACAGTATAAAATGATGAAATTACAAACAAGCTGTAAAAAGTATCATGTGTATAACGTTCCAAACAAAGTCCGTAAACAAGTACACAAAATATTTATGTATGCAATACAGGAAGTCAAGGGTTAACTAATAAACAAGTGTAGAAATGCATTTCTTTTCCCCAAAGAATTACCATGCATTTTTTTTATATATATACATATAGCCATTACATATAGGCACATTAATCATTCATATATAAGCATTTGAAAATAATGAATAGTGAACAGCATGCACAAGAGTGCCATGAACAAAAAGTTCATCATTAATCAATTTATAGTAAAAAAAAAAAAAAAAAATGAAATAAAGAAACATACAGTAGCCTATGTCAATGGAGTAAAGTTGTACTTCGTACGTAATATCAAATGCAACTACAAGTTTTAACTTATATTTATGTTATACATTAATGTTATGTTTATTACTTTACATATATAACTTATATACTATCAGGGCTCAGTGTCCCTCCATCCCACCATCCATCCATCATGCAGAAGCTCAGACTCACCCAGCAGCAGCAGCAGAAGCCGGAGCGCGAGGGACACACACGCGGCGGACATCGCGAGAGTCCCGGGGAAGACCTGATGAGATCGCGCGCTCAGGACGAGCCCGGTTCATGAGTCTTAGAATAAAAGCTTAGATCAGAGCTCAGTCTCTTCGTCTCCTGAGCATCCTCTCTCCGCCACGGAGAACCGAACCGGCGGGAAAAAGCCGCGGGAAAGTTCCGCCGCGTGACTCTCTGTCTCTCTCTGAAGCTCCGCTCCGTCCTGCCTCGCGTGCGCTCCAGTTAAAACACACACTCATACGTACACACACACACTCATGCACGGAGCGAGATACGCGAAGGTGTGTGTGAGTGTGTGTGTGTGTGAGGAGAAATGGGGACCTCTACAGTCGGAAAGCGCACACACTCTCCTGCAACCTACCTGCGTGTTAATGCGCATCTTATTATCTACACCAACAAAACTGTTCTACTGTACACGTCTACACACGGGTTCTCTCAAAGATTAATCAATACAGAACGTCTTGTTGAGTTTTAAGCCATATAAGTCTTACGCTTGGATCTTTACCGATGGTCCCCACTTCATGACAGGGTCACGTCCCGATAAAGGACGATCGTATGTTCAAAATTTCCTTTCTTGAAAAAGTTGAAAAAATAAATGTAATAATGTACAGCCAAACCCCTGGATACGAATTTAATCCGTTCCAGCGGCGAGTTCTTAAGGTGAAATTTCATATTGCGAAACGCATTTTCCCATAGGAAATAATGTAAAGGCAGATCATCCGTTCCAGACGCCCAAAATATTATCAATATTACCGAGTTCCCACAGTATAATCATATTTTTGCATATAAAGACAGTCAAAACATTTAAAAAAGACATGTAAATGAAGTAAAATATGAAATAAATTGACATTAAACCTCACTTTACCTTCATTTATGAGTCCTTTTGGCACCGACTGCTTTAAAAACCAAACTGAAAGTGGCTCCCTTTTCTTCTTTCGTCCTTGCTAACATTCTGGGGACCCATGGGCCCATCTCTTCACTAAAACTTGCGCAAATGCAAAAAAACATACGTAAATTCGCTTCGCTTGTCTTGGCCTTTTACTGATGCTAACAAGTTTTGAACGTACTGTATGTATGCATGTATGCTTCACATGCCAAGGCAAATTTCTTGCAACAGTGGTTTGCCGGGGTACCACTGTAATCTTTCAAATATCAATACGTCTTACTGAGTTTCACGTCTCTTAAGTCTTAAGCCAGGATTTATACACATAGTCGCCGCATTACGACAGGCCCACGTCCCCACGAAGCGATCGTATGTTAAAAGTTTTGTAAGCCAAAAAAAAAAAAAAGTACACTAAGTTCGAGCTTGAGTTACGAACTTTTCAAGATACGAACACGCGTACGGTACCATACGATCACATATCTGGCATACATAGTCATACTGTATGCATGCAGGATGTCTGGAAGCAAGTGTAAAAGCATCAGCTTAAAGCTGTTACCGCTAAGAAGCGTAAACGAATAACAATGGAGACAAAAGTGAAAATAATTGAGAGAATGGAGAAAGGTCAAAAGATGGCGAACATCAGGGGAAGATCAGGGAACATGTTAGACAATTAGGGAACATGTATAGACAATTGTGTTAGTATCCTACAGTAGTACCATGCTTGTTGGACTTACGAACAAATTGGACTTATAAACGAGCTCGCGGAACAGAACTCAATCGTATGTTGGGGATTTTTTGTACATACTGTACAGTATAACCTAATGAACAGGGCACTGGTGGCTCAGTGGTAGCTTTGTCGCCTGCATGCAGAAGGTCCAGGTGGCAGTGTTGGTCCCAAGCCCAGATAAAAAAAAGGGAGGATTTCGTCAGGAAGGGTATCCAGCGTAAAACCTGTACCAAGTTATTGTGCAGATTGGATGGTCTGTGGCGACCCCTTGATGGGAGCAGCCGAAACTAACATGAACATGTAACTTAACGAACAAGTGTCATAGCTTGGTTTAGACTACATTAAACATGTTTAGAACACTTGTATTACCCAGAGTACAAAAAACATCTAACGCAAAGTCTGAATTATAATAAAGTATCTAAAAAATTTTTGCAACGGTCACTTACCCCTGTGATTTCGTGTGGCTGACCGGACCTCACTAGTGCCATCAGTGTCATAAAAAATTATCATACCTCATATCACTAATTAACATTTCTATGTGTAGTTTCTACTGAGTGCTTGTTGCTTTTGCCCCATTGCAAAGTCGAAAAATCTTACGTCGAACCATCGCAAGTTGGGGAACGTATTAGCCTTACACCTATACAAGATGTAACCTGCAGTTGTGTGGAGCGTCCCTTGGGTAATTACCATTACACATTCTGGCAGTGCAATACAAACATTAACAGTGGAGGTGCTGTAGTATGATGGACATACTATACGCTTTCAAGACAAGATTGATCTACAATGGTGGCTTTGGTGTCAGGATTTCCACCATCTTCGCAAGATGTAGACAGTGTTTATATCGTTCACGCAGGTTCTCAACCCAGATTCCCAGAACAAAAGTTGCTGCAGACTCCTGAAAAAGAAGGCGATTTGTTGGCGTAATGCAGGCACAGTTCTTGGTGGATCTTCACAGTTGAACACACTTTAACATTCCCCACAAGTAGGCATCAGGTGATGTAAGATCGGGGGAATGGGACAGGTGTGGGAAGGAATGTGTTCTGCCACCTATTTCAAGCTCTGTACCCATTCCCGACCACTTCCATACTGTATGAGCGGAAATAATACTGAACTATGAATACTTTTCCCTCTGTCGAGAGACTCATTTCCAACAACAACTGCACAACACAACTTCCTTTTCACTACTGGGATTCATAACTACAGAATCATCACTATAATGCCTTTTTTTTTTAAATTATCTGCTCATAATTATCTGCTCATCCTTGAGCATAATTAACACTGTACGACAGTGCCCTCTCTTGGTACTAATTAACTTAATTGCACTCTTTGCATGTGATGAGTAGAATCAGGGTTAGTTCCATGTATGCAACTTTCCATAATAATAATAATAATAATGATGATGATGATGAAAAACATCACCATAGTGTTTTTATTAAGTAACCAAACAAGCTGCTTCACAAATTACAGTCACATAAATCATACACAATATATGAACTTGCTCTCTCTCCGCCTCGTTCTACATCATGGATGTAGAAGGTCACATTGCCCCTTGGCCCTAAAGTTAGTTTTGCTGGCCAGTAAACATTCTGATCCTCCTTTTACCTTTGCTGACCTCTGTAAAGATGGACTTTATATTTACAAAGAAAGAGATCAGCATGTGGTAACTTCACTGAATCAGCATAACAAAATTCCTTAATCTTCTTCCCAGCATCCAACGCTGTCAGCCGTGGCTGTAACTGCACCTCCTCAGGGGCACCAGTCTAAGACCAGAGGCCTGGGCATCCTGTCTGACCTTGAGGTCAAACAATTTAAGTAGAGTTCTTTCATGGTTTCCCTTCCTAATCCCACTGCAGTTCCCATGGCAATGAGCACTTAATATTAAAGTTTGCCTAATGGTGTTTACCTGCTCCTTGATGAAACACTCACTGAATTTATGCGCTCGCAGCCTTTAAGGCACTGTTTAAATTTCTAATGTTTATATAAGCCACGAACGTGGTCGGAATGCTTGAACAAGCGGCAGGCAGACCAGAACCCGAGCACAGACCCAGGGGATGCAGTATTGCGAGAATAAACACTGCTACTAGAAAAGCTCAGCACAGAGGATAAAGAGTAAACATGGTACTGTGGTGGAGTGGAACTAAAACGACCTGAGAAAATAATATCTTTATGAAAGCAAAGAACAAGATCACAAGAAAAAAATAATATGATGAACCATACGTTTCTGTATGACACATGAAACATTGAAAGCTGTAACGAGTAACATGAGACATCAATAAAAGTATGGAACTAAAAAGATGATGCTAAAAACACATGTTTCAAGAAAATCATAGGAAGCCTATCTGAACTCTTAATGACAAATCAGCAGAGAGAATCTGATCACTCAAAACAGGGTATAGTGATGATGTCAAGTTTGATTCTGTACCACTATAATCTTGAGATTGCAAGTAATCCTAGCGAGATCATCAGGAAGTACGTCAGAGTTTTCAAGGATTAGGAGAAATTATAGTCATAGAAAAGTTTTTCAACCATGGTCGAACTTCAGCATCATCTTGATTTACATGAGGTGGCATGGTGGTGTAGTGGTAAGCACGGTCACCTTTCAACCAGGGTTGAGGTTTGAGTCTTCGGGTCTGTGGGTCCCTGTGCTCAGTGGGCTTCCTCCAGGTACTCCAGTTTCCTGCCGTAGTCCAAAAATTGGGCTAATTGGTGGTGCCACATTGCCGTGAGTAGTGCTGTGAATGAGTTCTCTATACGACCATGCACAGCATAAGAGGATTTAAATGTTGACAAGAAAGATTTTAGTTAGAAGGTGCCAATACTATGGAAAAGGGGCTTAAGGAAATATCCTAGTTTTAACTAAGGCAGTTGGACAATTACATTTTGTTGTGGTCACATATGTAGCAGGGAATTTAACCAACAACAAAGCTATCACGCTACAGTAGCCTGCTAAAGCTAATACTAAAAAACAACTAACTTGCTAATCCTAGCCAGCAGATTGAGTTCCTTCTTTCAGAAGTAGTTCATAACATTTGCCTTTTTTTCTTGTATGCCATCTCAGAATTGTAATAAAGTTTCAAACTATTTCAAAATGCTTTATTTCCATGTTTAATGTGCATTTGTGTATAAAATGTGTAAAGTCAAAAGTTTGTGCACCCCCTGCTGATAGAACACCTTCATTTGAATGATTTTGTACTATTTGTGTGTAGGCATAGCATTGGTTTCTATCAAGGATAATCTAAGATTTGTAATCAGAATTTATTGGTGGAGATCAAGGGTCAATCAAGAATAATGCAAAATCACAGAAGAATATATTAGACAAAGGTAAAAAGAAAAAAAAATACTGATAAGATACCTTGAGCAGGAAAGACAAAAGAATAAGCGTTTTTGGTTTAAAGTTGCAAAAACACAATAAGACTTTGCATGGAAGAAAGTGATAATGGGACTGTAGATAGTCAGACTAATTAGGGGCTAATGCACAGCAGGTGGAGACGATGGGCAAAAGACAAATGATAAGACTGGACAAGGTGTGGAGGCAAGACCATAACAGTAGAAAAATGAAGACCAAACCCTTATCTAAACTATGTTATATATGATTACATTATACAATATATGATTACATATGATACATTGTTACTGGTGTCTTCTCAACAATAGATGAACGAGGGAACTTTACCCAGAAGGCCCCTTTATTTTCACACCCACTTCACACACTTTTTCCCAACCCAACTCCATTCGCCGTAAGAGTTCAGCTCATTTGGTGAAGTGTGAAAGCTGTTTTCAAGCCTGCAAGCTGTCCCGAGAGTCCAGTTGAAAATGGTGGTCTAGGGCTTGCTTTAATTAAACCGAATAATGTGATTGATTCAACCTGTCATGTGACTTCTGGCTTCAAGTTCTGTGATGGAAATGGTTATGGTCAGGAGAGGAGATAAACTGCTCTGTTTGATACTTTTATAAGTCTGGAGCACTGCAATTAGGTCACCGAATGCCATCAGGTCAGCTAATGCTGTCAGCTGGAGTGTCTGGATGCACGGCGACAAATGGGCAAATAGTTCTTTGTACACAAGGATTCATACAGGGAATAAAACAGCAAACTGATGAACTTGGTGCATGTACAAAAAAAATGACATATGGATTTGCACAAACAGTCCATGATGTGGAAAATGTTCTTCTGTCTAGAGGCAAATCTGTTGTCAAAAGCCCCGCCCGTAAATGAGCGCAGAATTGGCCCTGGGGCACAAGCATTCAGGGCAAGTGTGAAAGACCCTTCAAATTTTACAAACCAAATAGGCTGAGCTCTTCACATGGAACACTGAGTGTGAGATGAGGAAAAAACACCCTGGATGAGACACCAGTCTACTACACAAACGTTCACACTGTGGTGCCGTTTATCTTCAAACTATTGGCATCGATTTGTGGACAAAAAGCAGAGAATCCAATTGAACCCTTTCAACGTAAGTTTTAATCAAAATGATGTTAAAACAATTAAAAGATATAGATATATCTACTGGATCATAGTGGGAGTATACAATATATTTACAGCAGTGTGTATATTACAAGTGTGTTCCTTCAGTGTGTCCGGTTTTCCCATGATTCCTGTTCAGACTCCGGATTTCCTACAACCAGGATCAGGATAAAATGCTTACAGAATGGAATGGAGAAGCTTATTTAGACAAATGTGGTACTTTGTTCTGACTAGTAACACACTTACTGTATATATTGTTACTGTATGTTTAAAATACAATACAGCAAATGCGCAGTGATGCAAACAGCAGGTCATTATTTTATTCGTCCTATTGCCCAGTGCGATTTATTTCAGGTCACAGCAGAAGAAACTTCAAAGACTTACGCTGCCCTGTTTTTTTTATTATTATTATACTGTATTTTCCCCTTCTTCCAATTATTCATGAAGATCTCAAAATGAAATCCATGGTGGGAGCACGAGGCACATGCAGTAATTAGAATACGCCGGATATGACAAGTAGCAGAACTTCATGAGGAATACATTGTTATAGTGGAGGAAAAAAATAGGTTGTGGTTTAAAAAAAAAAAAAAAAAAAAAGTGATGACTGGGATGTGGATAATCGTGCATCATCTATTACGCTGTGTGGAGAGTGAATCTCCGCTCCGGGGTTCACGCTCTTTCTAGATTTAAGGAAGTGCTTCAAGTGCAATTTCCCTGTCTTGCACTGCAATTAGTTGTCTATTCCAGGCACCATCTCTACACTACAACGTTCCCTCTGCATGGTGTGATTAATTCAGCGTAGCCTTACGAAAACTGGCATTTAAGTTTAGTGTTGCAATTTGGGTCAGAGAACAGAGCGAGAACCCAACCGGCTGTACAGCTCCAACGTGGACGTTTTAATGGATGGGTTTTTACGCCATACTGATACCATGATCAGTCAGATGCCTTGAAGATGAGCCAGGTTTTAAACGGCATGCAAAGCAGGCATGATGTTAGATTGATTTTAAAGCCTTAGACTAATCTAACTGTTGGTGGGATTGCAGAAGGATGAGGGGCTTAAACTAAAGCCCACTTCATCCTCGCTCAAAGACACACACACACAGCCGTCATCCTTGTTTACAGCAAACCGTGTGTGTGTGTGTGTGAGGAATGAAAGATGTGATGGCCACATCGTTGTAAATCTGCCACGGCTCGGCTTGAAGCTGCGGAGTGGAACCCACAACTCACCAGCAAGTGTTCATCAATCAATCAGCTCAATTAATAATCATCCTGAAGTGAAGTTCACCGATAAATCGTCCAACTTTTTCTTGTTCCAAGTTGGATAAAAGAAATCCAATATATACTGTATATGTAGCTTCGAGGAATCTTTTCTTGTGCTAAGACTCCTACACTTTAAAGACACATCCTCTCCACATTTAGCATCTAGAATTTTTCCCCTAATGCATTCTGAAAGGCCAATCTGGAAGCAGTCTGAGAAAGGGAAGTCACGGAAGTCCTACAAACGCGCTCTAGGATGGCACGGCCTCAATAGGTTTATGACTCACTAAATAAATGAATCACAGAAGGACTGAAAGGGGCTGACGGGAAAATCTGCACCGAAATCAGAGACGTTGTCTGTTTTCTTTGTCCACAAAGGCCACGTTCAAGGCTCGGCTGTCAGAGAGACGTGCTGCGGCAGATAATTTGTCTGACAGAGAGCCCGCGGAAGAGAAATGAGTGTGCACGCGAAGCAAGGATGAGTGATGCTCGTAACACGGCGGTGCGTCAGCGTCAGGGGCCGGGAACACGACGGCGATGACGGCTGTCTCTGAGAAACATGAACAAGGTTTAGTCTCACTACGGGATTATGTTCGTAATGCATCACTGGGGGGACCTGTTTAAACCCAAGCTTTAGTTCGTTTTTGTTAGCTTTAGCATTTCAATTAGTGAAATGAAGAAGAGAAGAAAAAAAAAAAACAGAAAGAAAGAAAAAGTTCACATTAAAATGAAAGTGCATTAAATCAGAACTGCTTCCTGAAGCCAATCAGGCGAAGTGTGCTGGAAGGCTTGAAAAGCTTTCGCTGCGAGAGCTGACGTTAACGATTTCAATCAGTCATTTCATTTGGAGTGTGGCGAGCTTGAATAGGTCCCACTGGAAACACTGCAGAGACAAGAAGAAGGATGGAAATGATCCAGAGGATGGGAACAGGATTAGTGGAATATGGGGTTAATTGAGTAGTGACCAGTATGATCATTTACAAAACTGTCAAGGATAAAATAAAATGAAATAACACATAAGACTATACATCAGTCATCCAATATGATGACGCATTGGCAGAGGTCGGTTAAAAGGGCATCTACTGTAGGTTGAGGATTATGAGTTTCATAATCCGGTCATAAAAAAGACCCAAAATTAATGATTTATACTTTTATTGTTCCAGAATAAACGTTTCATGTTTCAATGTTCATTTTTATCACATAAAAACACAAACAAATGTGTAATAAACTCCATATACTGTATAACGTTATGACATTAGAAAGCGGTTCATCTGAAGAAGCCGCGTGTCGCACCGCTTTCTAAACAGAAAGAGAAACATAGATTAAAGCTGTATTTCGCATTGTTCAAACAATCAGTGGTTAGAAACAGCGTAATCAAGCTCCCAGTAGGAGCGCTTCTCCCAGCACTTGAAGCATGTGGAAGGGATTATGTTCAAGACAAAAGAATTGATTTAAGCTGATTTGTGCTAAAGGGCGTGAGTGATTACTGAGCTTTGAAGTGCTGAGCAGTTTTTTTTTTTTTATTATTCTACATTTTAAGTCATTCTCCTTCCATCCAAATGCACGTAACACCATATAGACTGTGCAGTACAGAAAATATGATGTTTTTTATTCAATTAGCTGATGCTTAAAACAATCTAAAGAATGGCTTCATTTGATTTCCATATCCATATTAGGAATAATAGAAGTTAACCACACTGTGTCCTGCTGCTTTAGGAAAATAATCAATTACAGGGTTGTGTGATTGAAATATTGTTCCCACCCAGAAGTTGATTATTGTTCTATAATCGCATGCTCCAAATTGTAGTAAAAATGTTAAGACAAAACCTAACATTGTAGTAAACAGGTTACTCGGTGGTTAATGTTCGTTTGGAAGCAAATCAACAAACAAACACGAGCCGAGGATGTACGTATGGAATGGGGCCAGGGGTAGCTCAGTGGTTAAGGCATTGGACTACGGTTCGGAAGATCCCAGGTTCAAACCCGACAACCACCAAGTTGCCACTGTTGGGCCCTTGAGCAAGGCCCTTAACCCTCAACTGCTCAGATGTGTAATGAGATAA
>JAQMYI010000009.1:2436040-2451857 GCA_030014275.1 Clariallabes melas
TCTAATTTTCTGAGATTGTGGATTTGGGGTTTTCATGAGCTGTAAGCCGTAATCATCTCAATTATGACAAATCACGGTTTGAACTATCTTGCTTTGCATGTAATGAGTCTATCTCATTTATTAATTTCACCTTTTAAGTTGCATCACTGTAATAAATAAATTTTTCCACGATATTCAAATTTTTCGAGTTTCACCTGTAAAATCATTAAACTTTATCTAAGTTTCTGCCATGAGAACAGCTTGTGGTTTTCTTTAAGGGCACACGATGGCGCTAGAGCATTACTACTCACTCACTCTCAGCCACTCATCGTCAATACAGGGTCGCAGGAGGCCTGAAGCCTATCCCAGGAGACTGTGGGCACGAGGCGGGGTACACCCTGCGAGGTAGACATATACATATACACACACACATTCACACACTACGGGTGATTTGGGACGTCAGCAGCCTAATCTGCATGTCTTTGGACTGTAGGAGGAAACTGGATCACCTGGAGGAAACTCACCAAGCCTGCGGAGAACATGCAAACTCCACGCACACAGACCTGAGGAGGGAATCGAACCTTGAGCTGCTAAGACAACAACAACAATATACTGTAATATTAATAATATTAATAATAATAATAATAATAGGAAGGACAACAACAAAAAACAGCTTGATGAAAAGAAAGAAAGAAAGAAAGAAAGAAAGAAAGAAAGAAAAATTATCCATGTATTCACTTGTAGAATTGTGTGTTGTTTAATAATTAATACATTTTATGTAATATTAAAAGTGCCATGTATTTTTACACCTTCTTGTTAAAAGTGCTATTACTCATTCCATACTTCATACTAATGATGTAGTAAAAATATATTACAACAAACCATAAAAAAACTACAGTCTACTATGTTGTCTTTTTCTCCTATTATCATATAATATCAATAAACTTAAAGTTATCTTGTGGACCTGGATCAGTGAGAACAGCCTGTGGTTTTCTTTATGACCACACGATGGCGGTAGAGCCTCACTAATCATCTTCATTATAATTTCTACTACACTCCAGACATCTCTCCCTCATGTCCTACACTAGGCAATGTCACAGACATGAGGTCGCATCTAATCCAAATATTTACATGATAATAAAATGCTTTCAAAACTAGAACATTAAAATACTAATTACACTAATAATAAAAACATGTTGCATGAAAGAGTAAAATTAACATTATATTTGCTGCAAAGCGTGTCGGCAGTAGTGTGTCACGTCCAGCTCACTTAATTAACACATCTGAATTCTCAAAATAAACTCATTCACCAACACTGAAGAGTGTCCTTCTGGCTCAGGTGCAAATCCAGCAGCCAAAGTCCATTAGAGACAACATCTGGATGAGGAGTTTACTGGGCAGCTGGAATGCGGAGACATTAAATTAGTCTCGGCCTATCGGACCAAACAAACAGCACTAATTATGTGTGAATGAGTAGACTGGACTGATCTGGATTTTCCTGAGGCATGGACGATGTGAATACATTTACTGGGCGTATGGAAAAATAAGAAATAAAACAGATAAAAAAATAAATAAAATAAAAAAGGGCCCCAAAAATAAGCAACATTTAAAATGGTAAAAATGATTTAATTCAACACTTAAAGATATAATACAAACAATAATAATTTGGTCTTAACATTCTGAAAAAAAAGAGGATTTTTCAGCGGAATTAGCATCATTAACATTTATCACATTAAATATTTTAGCAAAAAAACAAACAACAAAAAAACGCTATTTGGGATTAAACAGTAAATTTTCATACTTTAGTGTTTCTGATAAAACAGTCCAAAAATATTTTTTTTCAAGTTGTAGATCTAGAGTAGCTCTTACTGAGCTTGTAGTGTTTATTGTGGTTATCGTTCTGCTAAAAAGCAAGATGGTGGATCACATGGTGGAGGGTTTGAACCATCCTAGTTTAAAATTAAACATTTTTTGTAACCTGCATCTGCACAAAAAGAAAGGAACAAGAACTAGCGGCATGAACAATCTGCCCCTGATTGATGATGGTAGAGTCTCTGTATTAACGACTTTTAATTTAGCTTTAACAGTGTCATGATGGTGTTCATCCATTTGCTCATCTTTTATGTGAAAGAGGTGAAGTTCTGCTCCTGTAGCAATCTCAGAAACAGCGTCCAACAGCTGTTCGTTGGCGTTTGTATCTCTCCTTTCAGAGACAGTCCTGCTAGCCGGCTTTATCTCCAGACACTCGCTCGCTTGCTTGCACCATTCACAACTGCGCGACGGGATATTATCAGATCTTCTGCGGCTTCTGAGGTCGCAGCGGAAATAACGTCTGGATTTGAGCTTTCTGTCCGAATTCTACAGTCAATGTCATATTTCAGATAAGAAAAAGAAAGAAAGAAAGAAAAGAAAAAAAAACACAATCGCAGCGATACAGACCCAGTCGCTTTTCCCTTTCGCTCACGGTCAAGCGTGGCGGGAGGAAATGAACAGCAGCCGTATACAGTTATAGCTGAGAAACTGTTTGCTCTTGTGTAGACTTCCTTTCTAATAAACTAAAAGTTTAATTTTAGAAATTTTAGTTTTTGACATTTAATATGTGATTCTCAGTTGTGTTTTTTTAGCTTTGAGTTTCTTATATAGGACTAAAGACTAGCTCCTGGTCGTGCACACATGAACAGAATTGCTATCTTGAAGCTTTTTGCACAGACGGTGATGGCATTTTCAGGCTGTGAAAGTGAAAATACTCCTTTCTCAATGTTTTACTGATGAGTCCGTGACATTTCCAGAGGGTTAAGCAGTGAAAAAATGGTGTTTTGATGTGCAGCGCTCAGGAGGGAGAGCCACTGTCTGCTCTTCCCAGAAAACTTTTATGGCATGTCAATGAACCTGGCCTGATATTCCAGACATTTTTTTTGGTTATTTGTACATTTGCCTGATTGTGTTGGGGGGTTTGGTATGTTCTTGATCTCTGAAGAGACAAAGAACCAATTCCTGGTCTTCTTCAATATTTAGCATTGACAGCTTGACAACAAGGCGGTGTAGTGGTTAGTCAAACCCGGACTCTTGCACCTCCAGGGTCCGGGTTCGATTCTCGGCCAGACTCTATTCCCGTCTCCGTGTGCATATAGTTTGCATGTTCTCCATGTGCTTGGTGAGTTTCCTCTCACAGTCCAAAGACCTGCAGATTAGGCTAAATGCCATTCCCAAATTGCCCGTAGTGTGTGAAGGAGTGTGTGAGTGAGTGTGTGTGCTCTGCGATTGATTGGCACCCTGTCCAGGGTGTACCCCGCCTCGTGCCCTAAGCCCTCCTGGGCTAGGCTCCAGACTCCCTGCGACCCTGAATACAGGACAAAGCGGTATAGATGATGAGTGAATGAGCTGGACAACAGGTCTTGTCTAGTCCTTCTTATTCGTGGCTGAGAGTTCGATAGGTACAATATGGTGGAACCACTTTTTCTTAAGCTAGGGAATCAATCTGGGGTTTGCTAAAGCCGAAACATAGCCCACCCTGCATCCTGCCACCAAAAAGTAGTCCACATGGCGATAAGTCTTTATCTCAAGCCCCACTAGATGAATTCGAGGTCCAGCCAGGTATCCGCTGCAAACATTTACCTTCTAGGTATTACCAAGCATTTACCTTCTACCACACTGTCTTTCAACATAAACTCTAGGATGTACACAATGACCAGCAAAGAGAACCACAATAAAAGGTCTGACCTGAAATTTTTTGAGGTGATCTCAGACAGGAAATAGAGCAATGTCCAACATTCTGTGCCTCATTTTCTGTAATTAAAGATGTGGAAAGGAAGAGAAAAGTGGCCATGTTTGGTATCAGCAGGATTCAAACATACAAGCAAATGTGTTGTGACTGCAACACCTGTGAAGGTAATTGGTGTAAAGAAATAATCTTCTTGCTCAGTTTTCTGGTTAATTTATTAAATCAAGTTATTTATCAAGTCTTGGCCAGAAAGCTATAATCGTATCCTGTAGACGAGTTTTTTTTTATAAACTTGTTCATGCTAGTCTTAAGGGCACAAGCAGTGGGAAACAGGAACCCAACTGCAAAGGGACTGCAGCTGAAAATCCTCCAACTGCGGCTGATAACAAGGCGATTAATGAGGCAGCGGATCCCGCTGTGGAGCTACCATGGGCTGGAGGACTCGTATGAACAACCAGTGGGAGAAAAAGATGAAAAAAAAAAGATGAGGAAGCAGTGCATATAAGAAACATGATATTGCGTGTATACAAAGTCCATGGGCACACAGACTCAATAAAGAAAATGATTAAGAAAACAATATGAAGAGCTAAAGTTCAAAGAAACCATTTTACTGATGATACAACACAAAGGCAAGTTTAAACATCTAAAGTTCAACAGTTCTCCTTATATCATGCTTATATAAGTGGAATAAAACACTTCAGGCTATGTTACGATAAAAGAAAAGCCAGAGGATCTAAAAGTCGGGATGAAGAATGTGGACGGAGAGATCAAAAATAAAAAACGCCTTCAGGAATGAGAGTGATGAAGCAAATGCTGCCATGAAAAACACATTAAAAGAGCAAAACCATAAAGGTGCTGGTCTGGGCATGGCTCCTCGGCTCAATGACATGGATGCATGCTCATCACTTCTTTTCGTGAGATTAGAGTGAACAGCTGGAGGGAAGAAATTTGCCAGATGGACTGAAGACTTCACACAGGCAGGAAATTGTGTCACATGGTTCTGTGAAAAACCTTTACTTGGTGGACCAAGCAGCAGGACTTCACATGAAGAGAGCACTGAACTGCAGGCTTTTCTGCTCGTTCTGATGATCTCAGGAGAGGGCCGGTGGTAAATCACCAGGAATGGACAGACTTCTGGTTCTTAATTGGGTCTAACCTGCTGTTTCAGCTGCAGTCATGACCTTCAGTAATAGAGTCAGGAATTAATGGGCTTTTTCGGTTTAATAATGAAGTGAGACAATGTTTTATCTTCTAAAAGTTCCCCAAAATCCCCAAAAGTTTATTATTTATCTTGTGGGAACAAGTTATTGAACTTACAAATTAACAAATAGGATCTAACAAATATGAACAAACTATCTTCTGCGAACAACTCATTTATCTTGTGGAAACAAATTATTTATCTTGTAGGAACAAGTTATTTATCTTGAGTTGACAATTCTTTAATCTTGTGGGAACAAGTTATTTATCTTGAGTTGACAATTTGATAATATTGTGGGAGCACGTTAGTCATCTCCTTTGAACAAGTTATTAATATTGTGTAAACAAGTTATTGATCTTGTCTTAACAACTTATTTATCTTGTGGGGACAAATAATTTTTAATGTTAACAACTCATTCATCGTGTCGTAACAAGTAGGTTATCTCCTTTGAACAAGTTATTATGGGAGCAAATTATCAATCTTGTGGGAACAAGTTAGTTATCTTGTAGAAATAAGTTATTTATCTTGTGTTAACAACTGGTTAATCTTATGAGGACAAGTTATTTATCTGCTGTAAACAAGTTATTAATATTGTGACAGCAAATTATTAACCTTGTATAATCTTGTGGGAATGTGCTATTTAAGTTGTGGGAACAATTTGTTAAACTTGTAGTAACAAGTTATTTATCTTCTGGGAACAAATTATTCATCTTGCGGAAACAACTTGTTAATCTTGAGGTAACAAGTTATTCATCCTGTGGGGATTAGTTATTTAAGTTATAGGAGTAACTTGTTAATCTTGTGGGAACAAGTTATTTATTTGGTGGGAAAAGTTATTAATCTTCTGGGAACAAATGTATTTGGTGGGAACAACTTAATAATATTGTAATAACATTTATCTTCTATACTGATTATCAGGGTTGTGGGGGGCCTGGAGCCGATCCCAGGGGGGGGGACATTCTGGACAGGGTGCCAATCTATTGCAGGGCACACCCACACACGAAGGGCAGTTTGTGAATTAGCCTCATATACAAGTCTTTGGATTGTGGGAGGAAACTGGAGAACCTGAAAGAAACCCAACAAGCAAATACAAACTCGTGGTGGGAATCAAACCCTCAACCCCAGAGGTACAAGGTCACAGTGCTAACCACAACTCAATCGTGCTTCCATAAGTTATTTATCTTTTGGCAAATATCTCGGTACGCCTGAGATCAGAAGGCATCTAATTGGCTTTGAACAGAAACGCCTGATCTGATTAGTTCATCTAGCCAATGGACTACAATAACACAAACTAATTGTAGTGTTTATTTGCAGGCTCGAGGCTGATTAAGTATAGAATCTTGATGTTGAGTTTGTATTAACCTTGTTTAAGCACAATTTCTCTTCAAAACTGCACTTAATAGTATTGTTTCTACAGCAGTAATGAGACTATAAAAGGTATAGAATAATGCAAACTGAGCTGGATGTCATAGTAACCATCTATCCGTCCTCTCTAAAGCAAGCTTCTCACAGGAATGACAAAACCCTCCCACCACCGACCAGAACCCTCGCCAAGGAATCACAATACACATCATAAATATTTCAATACAAACATATTTCATGTGCTTCAGCCCCGAGACTTCCTTGAAGACGAGACCACAGCGGCTGTGGAGATTTAAAACTGTCCCGTATTTTCTCTGATTTTAATTATTCCCTCTTTCTCAGATACTTTCAGATTTATTGTTTACTTCGTCCTGAAATATTCTTCTTCTATTTCTCAAATCCTCTTGTTTTCAGATTCTCTTTCTCATTTTTTTTTCTTTCTCTAAATCGTTTCTCCATCTCTGATCCACACACACACACACACACACACACACACACGCACAGATACACACATGTATTAAACATTTCTCGGCTGACTCAAGAACACCAGTCATTCTGTCTTTGTGCTTGGCCTCATTTAGTGCTCAGACACACATTTCCTCCTACGCACAAACACATACACAATTCATAATGATGATAATAAAAAGACGAAAAAAAGAAAAAGTGATGAAACACAGAGAAACTTCAGCCTCGCTTCCCTCAGGATATTGAATCTGTTTTATCTCCATCTATTAAACCATAACACACACACACACACTGACACACATATACACACACTCACACACATGCTTGTGCACGTCAAACATCTCACATTAACGTTTCAGATATAATTCAAGTCCTAAAAATAAACAAAGCCGAGTGTGAACATTTCTTTTTTTCCAGTTATCTCACAATCTGTTTATTGTTTTAATTATACAACCTTAAAAAAAATCAATGCAATTTTCTTTTAACATTCTTGTTTTAATTATTGATCCATTGCTGCAGACGCGGCCCTGAAGAGCACTTCGATTGGTTGAAGTGCTCTTTTCAAACGGGCACACACACACACACACACACACACACACACAACAAAGCAGATATTTCCGTTTAGACAGTCTAGAGTTGTTGTGTGTGTGAAATCTGTAATATTTTTCAAATTATGACATCACTCAACTGTCAGACAAACATAAAAGAAGCACGAGAGCAAAGAAAGAGAACACACGCACACACACACACACAGAGAACAGAGAGAGAGAGAGAGAGAGAGAGAGAGAGAGCATGGATGACCGAGAGTAGTCACATGATATTTTTTGTCTAATTCCTTCTTTAGTTTTATTTAATCTAGAGAATGATTTTGTAACACTCATTTTATATTAAATTGTGCACAAATTTATGATTGTAAAATTAAGTAATGAATTAGGGAAAAAAATTATATATTTTTTATGTATATGTATATAATATACTATTAAATATATAGTTTTTTTTATTTATTATTATAGCTTTTATAGCAATTTTATCAATTTTGTGAATAGGTTGTGATGGCACCCATTTTCTCATTTTTCGAAATTGTACACACAATTTAAGAAAATGTTTGATAAATTTACCAAAGTTTTACACACAACTTGGGAAAATATTCATTTATTTTTACAAAAATTTGGTAAATAATTACTATTATACTGTGTATGACTGTGTGTGTGAAAAATAAAATTTTTATTTGAATTCCAGTAAATTAAAAAAATGACTTAATTATGCACACATTCTAATAAAACATTTGCTCAGTTTACTAAATCGTGCACAATTTAGTTCCATTTCTGTTTTACTTTATTTATTATTCTTTACTTTAGTAGAACACATTAGAGAAACTGTCTCATTATAATTTCCCTAATATCAGTAAATCTTGAGTACAGTCAAAACTTAATATGCAAGGAAAAACATCAGCGATCCTTACACATTTAGCTTTGACTGTTCAAAAACACTCACACTTTACTATCATAAATGTTAAAAGAAAATGTAAGAAAGATTTACATCTGTTTATGTGGAGCACTATAGGCATAAAGCAGCTGTGTTACTATAGAATTGCTACGTACAGCACATTAAGATAAACCTGTGATTTGCAGCTGCACTGCTCTCACAATTCGAGAACTGAATGGCGCTGAGGTCTCTTAGTGTTCGGGAAAAGCCACATTTCATTTTTCACCCTGAATCAGGAGAAAACATCACATCACCTTCACATCAGGGAAGTAAAACGCTCGTGATCTATATTTTCAGGCGCTGACTGGATCCCTGCTGCGTCTAAAAGGCGCTTGAGACATCAGAATGCCTGCTTGGAGGAACGTTCTCAAATACACAGCAGAAGGTCTGAGCCATGAAAAGAAGAAATACGTAAAAAAAAAAAAATGTTAGATGAAAAATATTCATCTTTTCTTGCACAAATAAGTGGAAAACTGAAAAATCATACCAAATTAGACTTTGGATCTGTTTGGAAAGATCACCTTATGGCATCTTCTATCCTTCTGCTTGATTAATTCATTTTTTTCTAAGGAAGCTGGGAGTCCTTGGTCAGACCCATTTTGAACAGATACTTAATTGCTGGCCTTGACGACACTGTATGTTTTACTGACCCGCCTTGACTCTGGAAACCTTACACTTCATCTATTAGCATGATGGAGAATGAAGTCTTGCAAACCCTGAACCATCCTTGGGAATGATGTTTTAATGGATTTTCTTTCATCTGAATTAAAGAAGAAGAGGTTTCATTTATTATCGGAAATGTGGACAATTCAGTAATTATAAATAATGAATAGCTTCATTAAGATGAAACTTAGATTGTCTGAGACTGGGCATAACACCACAATGTATAACTTTTGTAGAAGAAAAAAAAAAAAAAAAAACTTCAGTGTGCTAGTTTTTTCGTCCTACTCTTTATAATTAACATGTGAGCTTCAACTGCATCCAAGGTTCAGTTTGTAATGAAACTCTCAGTTGACATTTCTTTAGTTAAGGGTTTCCCAGTGGCGCTTTAGTACTTTAATCTTTCCGCCTCTCTCACCTACTCGTCTGCACACTTGGCTCAAACCGCTTCAACGTTCATGCTAACATCATCATCACAAAAGTAAACTTGTAGCTCAGTAACTAGCAGATAATTCAGCAAAACCGAGCCATATAGCTGTAATGAATTCTGGTCCAGCCTTTGCTCTAACGGTGCCACGTCTACAGTGTTAGATTTCTCATTAATGTGACATGATGTTAAATAAAAACAAAGCTAATCACAAAACCTGTCCATTTTCATTAATGCACCAAATTGTAAACGTCTTATTTATATTTTTCTCTTATTAACCATTTTCATGAATGCACTATCTACACCTTGTCACAATTCCTCATGATTCATAGTCATGTACATTATGCACATCTGTCTTTTTATTTTTGGATGCACCATCATGATGTATGAACGACAAAATGATGATAAATCAAATGTTTTTGCCTACCTCCATTAGACTGTCCAAAAGCTATTCTTCATGCTATAAGCTCTTTCAGTCATCTCTTACCTCAAATGCACTTCTGCAACCTTATTGGAGAGCTGCCAAAGGCTTTCCATCATCTAGTGATATTTTATTTATCTCACTCAGACAAAATTCGATTGTCCAGAGATTGAGCCCGTCCCTGAAAGACACATTGACAAATACATATCAAAATTCCTTTCTCATATAATGACATCAGAAGTCTCGGAGTAAAACTTTGACAGTGTGTTTTCTCTCAGAAATCCAATAGAGACGTGATACTTTGCATTCGCTGTAGGGGTATTTATTCAAGAGGAAGGTGAGGCAGGGGGTCACCAACATGGGAACTCATGGGAATAATACCAAACTAACAAACCTAAGAGCCGTGACTGAATGCATGAATTTTACCACCTGCTGTCTATTATGCGTAATTGAGAGACTTGCCTTTCCTTCAAAACACATCTAATAATGCAAAAGGTGTAAAAAAAAAAATGGTTTTGTGAGCTAATACAAGTCCTCTTCTTTTGATATTTGAAGGTCAGTACTTCTGTACTCTTACTCAAGTACACAAGTAAATGCGAGGACCTTTACTTATACTTGAGTAATATTTGCCTTGGGGAATCTGTAAGATTATTTTAATCATTATAATTCCTCTTTTTGTAAAATGATGTATAAAGACAGTGCAGAAAATAGTAAGCAGGTGTAAAGGCTTTGACAGAATTCAATTCTGATAAACAGTCCAAAAAGGTCACATATACAGCAAAAGTCAAAATCACAGTCGAATTCAGTGCACAAGAAGAGGCTGGTGAGCTCACTCGTGGCATGAAGAGACAGTGTGGCAGAGAGTGTGTTGTCTTTTTGGTGTTTACTGGCAGTTGGCATCCACTATGTTGCATTACTGTACCTCCACCTCTTTGTATTGATTTTCCTCATCTTCCTTTTAGTTGAAATCCTCTGAACATTCTGCAGTGCTCAGTGAAACATGGTGGTGGAAGCATCCTGTTGAGGATTTTCCCTTGGTTGCTTTTACAGAATAGCCTCTTTTTTTTTTTTTAAAGGCTCAGTATTTATTTGCCACCCTTTATTATCATATTAATGACCCAGTAGGGATGAGAGTGGAGGTGGTGAGGGACACATCAGCATCGATTCGCTCTCATTTTCATCTCTATCTGGATTATAAACTGTATCTGATTCACATAAACATCCTGACTGTAGCATAAACATTGTTATATACTGTATATTTATTTCCCCATGCATCCTCATTGTAGCGCCCTGAGATATTACAGCTTACATGAGCAATGTTTCTCTTTGAGTGGTACAAGTCTACAAGCTGTTTGCATAAATTACCTGAGCTGAAAACATAAGCAATGTAGAAAACACATTGGATTTTTACATCTTTCACATTCCCACGCTTTTTTACTTCCTTGTGTGGAACTCTCCAAAGATTCGACTGTGTTCTGCATCAAACTCGAGCGTTTAAAGGAACACGAAGCCGACTCTGGAGGACTGGAGCAGCTTAACTTAGAGGGTGTTTGACTAAAATCATTCTGTTCATGCGTTCTGGCTGTTTTAATCCATATTCATGAGTACATGAATACATGAATACGTAACGAGTCTCATTTCTAACTGAAATTCAGCTTGTTGTAATATGAAATGGTTTTAAAGGGGGAAATTGCTGCTCGGTTAGTCATTAATTTGTGTGTAATCTCTGGATGAGTAATGAGCATGTGCGACACCAGGCAAAGATTATTTTCCAAACTTATTTCCAAATGACATTTTCAGTTAAAAAAAAAAGAAATATATATCGAGGATTCCACTGATCTCAGTATAAAAGAATCATTATTAAAGTCTGTAAAGAGCAATCATACGACATTATTAAAGCCTGGGACTCTCTTATAGTCAGTTAGAAAGAGCCACAGAATGCTGAAACACTGCCTACCTTCTATTCTATTCTTTTATTTAGAGTATTTTAATCATATTTAAATATCTTTATAGTCTTGCCCTGATACCTTATATAAGAATCCTGTTCTGTAGACGGGTGTGTTTGTGTAGACGCTCTCAGACAGGTGATGTAGCAGCTCCATCCTTCACTATACACATTACAGTTAATAATAGAAACCTTCTTACAGATAATTAAATCAATAAGATATATGCATGTTGCTTAACATTAATTAAAAAATAACACCTGTGATCAAAATGTTCTCCTAAAAAAATGATCACATAATAAATTAATGAATATAATCCTTGGATTTGTCAGTTTATGATCTCTAAAGCTGTGTTTTTTTTCTTTGCTAATCCTGCATTAAACACAGAAGCATCCTTAAAAGCCTCCTGTAACAAACCTAATTGGAGGATGATGAGTTTAAGAGCTGTGTAGTGGGAAATAAAAGAACTTCACACAAGGATCTCAGAACATTTCTCCGACCAGTCGAGGGTAAATGATGTATAACGGCTTTCGAGTTTTCTCTCTGAGCCAGTAACAAACCGGCCGTTACAGCAGAATAACATTAATGTGACGATAACTGCTGATTAAATCATAAACAGGAGGCCATCCATCAGAGCCGTCACACTCACAGCTCGCTTTATTACAGATAAACTCCACACACTGGACACTTTATTAGGTACCTTCAATTTATAGCCCCACTGAAAGGCATCTCTTTGTCAATTTTTTTTCCGATTTCATTTCTTGCTACAGTACGTCTCCTTTCCTCTGCTTTCCACTACTTATATCTCATATGACATTCTATACTTTCATGCATTTTTTCTTTTTCTGCTCCTCCTTCCTATCTTTTTTCTATTCTGTTCTCTTCTATCTTCTTCACTTCTCTCCTCTTTTTTCTTTCTTATGTTCTTCTTTCTTCACCTTTGTCCCCTTCTCTCCTCTCCCACTTCCTGTCCTCTTCCATACTTTTTCCTTCTCCTCACTTCATCGTCTTTCCTTTCTCCTTTCTTCCCCCTCAGCTCCTGCATTTCCTCTTTCTACCTCTCCTTTCTCTTTTCTTCCTTTTTCATTCCTCTCCTCTCTTTCCTGTCTGGGTGAGTAGACAGTGATGGCGTATGTGAAGGCATGAGGTGCATCGTGGCCATGTGACACACTGTAAATGATGCAGTGTAGAAGACATGTGAGCTGTTGTGACTCATAACCACCAGCTATCCAGTAACGCTGCATCTCCTGCACCATGCAGCCTGCACCACTGCTGCTCCTCTGCATTTCCCATTCCGGTAAGTCTTCACTTCATCCTCAGCACTCCAGCGTGTGTCTGACTGATTAGGTTTTTAGATGTACAGTACTGTGTGTTTGATGTCGTCACTCCATCACTGCAGTTTTAAATTACTTTCAGATTTATACCATTCAGGCCAGATTCAAATCAGTTCCTGTTCAGGTTTTAGTTCTTCCTCATTTCAGATATTCATTAATTTTACATTTTACCTGTATTTTATAGACATTTTGTGTCTTCAGGTTCCCATGTGATTCTTTACAAATGATTAATTTTTTATTTTTTATTTTTTTAACGTTACTTGTGATTCTCTAAACAAATCTAATTAATTTTCCACATGATTCATTAGTTTACATCTGTGATTCACCTGTTTTACCATGTGATTCTTTACATATGATTCATTGAAATTTACATGCAACTCTTTACAAGAAATTTTTTTCTTAATTAAGTCCCTCCACCCGCAACCACATTTGTTTAACCATGTGATTCTTTACAGATGATTCATTTGTTAAGCCATGTGATTCTTTACATTTGATTCCTTTGTTTGAACATGTGATTTTTTTTTTTTTTTTACATATGATTCATTTGTTTAACGATGTGATTCTTTACATATGATTCATTTGTTTAACCATGTGATGATTCTTTACATTTGATTCTTTTGTTTAACCATGTGTTTCTTTACATATGATTCTTTTGTTTAACCATGTGATTCTTTACATATGATTCATTTGTTTGACCATGTGATTCTTTACATTTGATTCTTTTGTTTGATCATGTGATTTTTTACATTTGATTAATTTGTTTAACCATGTGATTCTTTACATATGATTCATTTGTTAAGCCATGTGATACTTTACATTTGATTCCTTTGTTTGAACATGTGATTTTTTTATTTATTTATTTATTTATTTATTTATTTTTTTACATATGATTCATTTGTTTAACCATGTGATTCTTTGCATATGATTCATTTGTTTAACCATCTGATGATTCTTTACATTTGATTCTTTTGTTTAACCATGTGTTTCTTTACATATGATTCTTTTGTTTAACATGTGATTGTTTACATTTTATTCTTTTGTTTGACCATGTGATTCTTTACATATAATTAACCATGTGATTCTTTACATTTGATTCTTTTGTTTGACCATGTGATTCTTTACATTTGATTAACCATGCGATTATTTACATATGATTCATTTGTTTAACCAAATGTATGAATAATTATTTTCCAAAATTGTTGCTTACAATCATGTTGTCAGATATGTCGAGTTCAAGTGAAAGTTTGTGAGATGAGACATTGGCATGATTTTCACATATTTTCCACGTGTCATCACTATAGCAATTTCAATGGCAAACCACTCAATATACTTTCCTACCAGGGCAGAAAGTAAGAGAGAGAGAGCGAGAGAGAGAGACAGAGAGAGAGAGAGAGAGAGAGAGAGAGAGAGAGAAAGCTCATTAACAGCCTAGCATGAACACATGTCAGCTGAGCCACCATCCTGCTGCAGATTCCCACTAAACCACAACTCTCTACCTGCTACAGTCGCATCTTACTCAGACACTTATGTCACGTGTATCTGATTTTTCTGTAAAAGTCAGTCCAGGCCCACAATTATACCTACTTTTCCCCTGATGCTAGTTCATTCCTAGACACGGTTTAAATGTTCTGCCTTCCTCTCCTCTTATTTTCAAAACTCCAGCTGGCTTTATTTCAACTCATTAAGAACTTTACATCTTTTTATTCTGATATGACCTGATTTCACAACACAAAACACATTTGAGCAAACACATTAAGCTCAAACACAGTAGAAAGTCCTGATTCGAATCTGACACGAGTAATAAACCTTTTAATGCCGCTCACGTTCACAGTCGCGCATGAGCTCGACATCAAGTCTCCAGAGAGAGCTTTTATTATGACTTTTATGAGTGTATATGTGCAGGCTAACTGGAGAGGTTTTATTTCCCTGTATTGAATCTTGAGAGGGACCTCAGTCGGGACGGGTCTCAAATGAGTACTTCACTCTGGATATCTAAATATAAATATAGCGAAGGATTTCTGTTTATGTGGGACAGAGGGAAGAGACTTGTTTTATAGTTCTTTGCATGTACAGTATGCGGTGTGATTACTGGAGTAACGTAGTTGTGTTTTTACCTTTGCAGACATTTAATTTGAAATGCAAATTATTTTTGCAATTATTTATGGCTAAATCATAAATACTTTACATATACATATATCTGATGAGTTACGGTGAGTTGAAATCTAACATCTAAACAGTTTCTGGTGTAGAATGTCGGATTAATTAAGCAATGTGGCCATATTGCACTATTAACTAAGACCATTAAAGCAAAACAGAATGAAAACTGTACAGGACTGATAACGTTTTCCGACAGGCAAATCTGCCAAAACATTTTCATCATAAAACTCAGCATAAGGAGTTTATCACTATTAGCATCCAGTAGCTACGTGTAGGTCTGGGGAAAAATGTCTCCAGGTAATGGTGGGTGTGTGAAACATCAGCTAATACCAAATATTTTGCTCTTGATGATGAACATTTTGTTGTAAACACCAATGTACTTTAATTACATCCTACCAAAGCATGTTCAATTATGTATTATTTCTGACAACCTGTTTATGATCACTTTAACATAATCGAATCGTTTTAACTGAATAATTTTAGCATTTAAACAAACAAGAGAATGTTTTCAATTTACAGCTCAGTAGTTCATACAGACTCTAAACTTTATTAATCTTCACCATTTATAGTGGTGTTTAATACCAAATTTAAAACCAAGCCTGTCCATTTTTAATACTTAGTTTAGATTAAGAGTAGCACGTTGCATATACTGTATACATGTTTGG
>JAQMYI010000009.1:2456670-2467766 GCA_030014275.1 Clariallabes melas
GAAACACGTGATAGTCTTCGGCCCTCCCGGCTGAGTGGTAGTGGTAGCCTTAATGTGGGAGCCCCCTAGTGATGGGTAGGAATTGGACACGACTAAATTAGGGGAGAAAAATTGGAAACCCCCCAAAAAAATAATTAGAAAAAAAATAAATAAATAACAGACACATATCCTGCGTTAATTATGTGCAAATCATTATCACAAGTGCTGACATCAGTAAAAGTGAAATAAACTGTGTGATAAGAGGTGTTGCCCCTGAAGGCTATTATCCTTTTATGCTTATTCTTATCTGATTACAGTTTACACTCCCACAGGGATAAACAGGACAGGAACTTTATTTAATAATTCCATCAGTGTATGATTTTATTTTCCACAGACAAGAATGTGTCCAACGCCAGTCACTATTCTCTGCAGTCAGGTGCAGCATTGTGGGAAACCCCTGAATCACTTGAGCTGCTTCTCTTCTGCTGCTAAACTGTAATAATCCCTGTATGATTCCTCAGGACATGAAGTCTGCCTGGAGACTGCCATCCACCAAAAGTCAGTGACCAAGAGGTTAAGGGAAATCCGCATCCATGATGCTTCCACCACCATGCTTCTAAGGGTGATTAGCAGTGTTGGGTATTTGCCAAGAAAAAAGCTAAATTTATACTCTTTATACCAGACAACCTGCACATTTGGTGACAGTCAGTGAGGTTATCAGTGTGACCAGACCAGCATGAGGCAGCATGAGACCTGTCAAGACATTAAACCATGAAGGCATGTGATGTGACAGAGTGATTTATGTCTTCTTTGACATCTTCGACAGGCCGTGTCTTTGCTTCACTTCAGGCAGGAACCAATGCCGAACCAACTCCTGATGGCTCTTGAGGCTTTTCTTCTAGAACCTGTGCAGTAGCATGACCGTTGATGCATTTGTCAGAATGAAGCTCTGAGTGTAGGGGAGACTCATTAACTTTTCCATGTCATGGTCAGATCTTTGTTGAAGGGTTTCCTGCTTATAAAGATTCCAGCCTCCACTTTCACAGCTGGCCTGAGAGGACGTCTTCATCTACGAGTTACAGGGAAGCAGGGTAATCTTCAGTCACGCATGCTAGGCCGGTTTGTGCCGAGATGTCGCAGCCCTCAGAGCTCTAACACATCTTCTCTTTCTGCACATGAGCAGGCCTGTTACACCGATACACTCAAAAGAGGAATTTCTCGTTAGAACGTGAACAAATATTAAGGGGTATGAACTGCATAAGAGTAGGACGTGTAACTGAATAAATTTAAATATTACAGTGTTTCATGATGTATTGAGATAATATAATTATCTAGACTATTTAGTTAAAATATGGATGAACTCAGCTTATTTCTGGAGGCTATAATTATCTTCTAGCGCCAGCTCTGTGAACACTGCATACAAGGGGACATGATCAGCATTTCGACTTTTTTTTAGCTTGACAAACTTGAGAACTATACTAATAGACGTCAAATATTCCGGTTCAGACATTTTCAATTTTTTTTTTAATCATGTGTGCAGATAAGCTTTAAAAAAAAAAAGTTCTGGAGGATGTTTATTACTGCTTAGCAATATGTTTATATATCAGTAAATATTTATCATCTACCAAGTCGGACCTGAACCCTCTAGGCGAAGGCATATTTTGTCATATAAAACATGAAAAGTACATTGTTTTATCAAGTCTCGTGAGCTTAAGTGTTAAATAATTACACAGTAGAGCCTCAGGTTGTGTTAGCAGAGAGCTTCAAAGCGCCGAGCTCCTGTTTTAACAGAGAGAAAGCCTCATATTTTCGCTGGCTATTTTCTCGCCTTAATGTGTGCCATTTTTTTTGCTGTCACCTGATATGAAAGCTGCTTCATAAATCTTCTATCACTGTTGCTCTCTGTGACATTTTCCGAGCTTCTCGGTCCCAACACTTCCACTGAGGTCTGCAGTGTGTTCCCTGACAAATGGACCTGAAAAAATGATGCATTTGCAGCAATAAAGATGTCAAGTCCTAAGGCGCGTAATGAAATGATCCAGGCTCCCGGACAAACCCATATGTACACGATCTTCTGGGGATTTTTTTTTATTATTATTTTTATTGTTTTAACATTGAACGTAGTAGTATAGCGCTTGTTTGTCTCAGTGAGACCAGAACATTATAAGTGCAAAAACCTGAAAATTTCAGTCAAAATTAAATGTAAATATATAGATTTACTGTATTGTAATGTTGGCAGATTGGAAACCTCTCAAAGATCAGATCTGAGTGAGCTGGTAGGGCTGAACAGGTAACAGGTGCAGTCATTGGGAGTGATCGAATTAATGGACTGGATTCAGCACTGGCTCCAGGATCATCTCTGCATTTAGATCCAGCAGTTTGTCAGATCCTCAGCTTTTCTAACATTTGCTTGCTGTTTACAGCTGTTAAAGTAAAATAATCAACAAAAGCCTGGTTAGATGTCTTAGACACTGAAAACATGTTCTGTATACTATACACCAATTTACAGATTCTGACTGTTTTTATGCATTAAAGAATGACATCTTACATGTTTGTGTAACATCCACGAAACAATTCCGTTGTAAATAAAATTGAATATGAAGATGTCACCTCTTCTTATTTTTTCATGCGAAACATGTCAGATATCTCGTTAGCCGTGCTACTATTCACTTTATTCTCTTCGATATTGTGCCAGCCTTAGACGTCTAGTTCCCTTGGTGTACCTTTTGATGTCCTTGGTGCCGCTTTTATGTCCGTCTAGCCAGCATTCATTTTTCAATAAATCTACAAGCTGTCCTAGCGCGTTCAGCATAATAAACAGCCTCATGTTCTCATTTACGTCTTGATTATGTTGTACATCTATAGCTTCCTCTTAATTCATTTTCTTTATGTTTCTCATCATCTCATCGTCTATACCGCTTTATCCTGTATTCAGGGTCGTGGGGGCCTGGACACTATCCCAGGAGACAGGGAATGAGGCGGGGCACATTCTGGGTGGATTGCCAGTCCATCGCAGAGACTCAAAAACTCATTCACACATGCACTATGGGCAATTTGCGAACACCAATTCCTAATCTGCACATCTTTGGACTGTGGCAAACTCCATGCACACTGACATGGGAATCAAACCTGGACCCTGGAGGTGCAAGGTGACATTTCTAACCACTACACCACCATGCTGCCTTTCTTTATGTTTGTGATGAGCTAAATATAATCAAACTATATTAATTTGAAGTATTAAAGAAGTGTCAAGTCTCTTTAAGCAAGTGTCAGCAGAACTGGTGACTTTCTAAACAGATGAGACAGAGAGGGAGAGACGTATGTTTCCATATCAGTTCACCAGCGTATCAATGTGCTGCTTGATGCATATATGAATGATTATCTGGTGTTGTTTTTGTTTTTGTCTTTGCCTGATATAATTTTACATAAATGCATAAAGCTGCACATATTAAATGCTCAAATTACATCTATTGAAAAATATTTATTCTGCAGCTTCATTATTTTAGTGACCTCATTAATTAGTGCCGAACGCCTTCTGATTATCCGGGACTAATGAAGATTGCTGCATTGAAATTTAATTCAGCTCACGTCAATCACACTTTAACAGTTTCAATGTGGGGGAAATTTCTTCCTTTTCATTCATGGAAGGAGTCTCCAGTGTCAGCTCTTTGTACTGTACAGTAATTGCCCCTTCAGTAAGTTCTGATATAGGAAAGTGTTCGGGACAGAGATGTTTAATAGACTTCCAATAGACCCTGCTGAGGTTAAGATGTTTATAGCTTCTATATCAGCTTCTATATCGTGAATGATAACTTGAGCTCTAAGCATTAGATGAACACAACACTTCCTCTTGTGCTGTAATACCAAAATAATCAAACTTCAGGATGTGAACAGGAACACTGCTTCACCACAACAGGTCTAATGTTGTTTAAAGTACATTTCAGTGGAGTATCGCAGGACATCGCAGGACATTTGGAAAGTTCAAATAAGACTTCACTGCAAGGATTTTTAGATCTTGACATGATAGAGTTGTGCATGTTTTAATCACTGCATGTGTATCAGCAAGCGCCTGTGAATGCCAAATAACCCAATGATTCATCTCTGGCCTTAAGAAGCCTCTAAAAGTTTTCGCAGTTGTCACGTTGTCATGTTATATTTGTCTACCATGTGCAGCTCGACCTAGCAAATAAACACAGAGACGTTAGATCTGTCCCGAGGCCTGACTCTTTCTATACAGACTGTTATATTTAATGTAAATGCGTCGGCTTTATCTGAGCAGACAGTGTTGTTGTCAGGGACTGTGTATAAGGAGAAAGTGAGACATGTTAGATTTCTGGTGTAAATATTACTGCGTGCTCTGCTTCAGAAATGAACCTGACCCCTAATCCTGTATTCAGTACATGAACACGTCTACTGTATATTGCTAGTATAAATGTGCAGCTGTTGGTTGGAGCAATCGGGCTTCTATGACACTTTATCATTTAGACGTTTGGTTCCCTGGTAGAAAAGGTGCAAAATCTTCAATAATAATTGTATTTAATTTTTTACAACTGTTTTACTAGTTTGACAAATTATCATTGAAATCTAAAGCAAAAGATCCATTCGGAATGACTCACAGATTAAACAGTGTAGTCATACACCTTCGTTCAAGTCAAACCAGTACTTTTGATTGTGCAGAATAACAGAACACAATTTTGAGAGAGAGAAAAAAAAAACTCCCTTATTTCTCTATATAATCTCCTGCTACATTAATGCTCTTATCCGAGTGCTTCATTAGTGCTTGGACACCATAAAGGTAGAAAGTTTTCTCAGTACACCAGAGCCATGATTGGACTGCCTGCTTCCCTGCTGAAACTCTGGCCTCCCAGGAACTCCTTTAATGGCCCAAACTGTAATGTGCAAGTGGTGTTGGTGAATGATCATGTGTAAGGTTTCTACAGACAGATGCGTCTCTTCCACAATTTGGTGACAAGTTATCTATCGATTTTCATGGATGAGGTGACTGCAGTGGGCTTTGAACCACCTTCATTCACAGCATACAGCCTTCTATCCATTCAAATGTTTTACTGTAACTATAGTAAGTGTCTCATCACCGTACTGTGCTGGACGTCTTCTGTAAATGTCAAACGCTTTTACATCTTCGTTTACTAGAAATTTCATCGCAAGTCCCGGTTTGACTTGAACACCCCTTGTATTTACACTGGCGGTGTCTTCTCATTCGTCCTGTACATGTGCCTTTCTTTTTCTAACTAGATTTATTATATTGTGTTTGGGAATTGATAATTGAACAGTGTTTCACTTTTTGTATTGTTTTATATTAAGAAATTCTGCAACTTGTAGTGATGATGACTGGTTTTGACTTGTTGTAACAGAAGCTTGGGAATGCACTCAGACATTTCTACAGTAAGTGCACATCGGTGGCAGCGTCTGTCACCATAATTGTAATAGATATGGCCAAGTTGAACAGATTTTAATCAGAAGATTAGCTTCATTTTCTTTTTGCTGCTGCTTTAGATTAATAAGCTCTTGAGCCTGATTGTAAGAAAAGCTTTAAATCAGTCAAATGAGCCGCAATAGTATTTTAAAATGTAGTTGGCAGCTTTATAGACAATAGTGAGACTTCTAAATTAAATATATATATATCTGAAATAAAAATGAACCTACAGATTTTGGCCATTGTGGAAGTAGAGTAAGCTTCAAGTGCTGCGTGGTGTGGCTGTAGCATAACTTTTGAAGTTTTCCACAGAATACACACATGAATGAAATGAGTTTCTGAATTTTTTATGCCTTTTTTTTTATATAGAGGGAAAGATGTATGTTTCAATATCAGTTCACCAGTGAATCAATGTGCTGCTTGATGCATACTGTATATGAATGATTATCTGGTGTTGTTTTTGTTTTTGTCTTTGCCTGATATAATTTTACATAAATGCATAATATTAAATGCTGAAATTACATCCATTGAAAAATATTTATTCTGAAGCTTCATTATTTTTGTGACCTCATTAATTAGTGCCAAACGCCTTCTGATTATCCGGGACTAATGAAGATTGCTGCATTGAAATTTAATTCAGCTCACGTCAATCACACTTTGTTGTACAGTTTAAACATTTCAATGTGAGGAAATTTCTTCCTTTTCATTCATGGAAGGAGTCTCCAGTGTCAGCTCTTCGTAAATTCCCCTTCGGTAAGTTCTGATATAGGAAAGTGTTCAGGACAGAGATGTTTAATAGACTTCCAATAGACAATGCTGAGGTTAAGATGTTTATATCTTCTATATCATGAATGATAACTTGAGCTCTAAGCATTAGATGAACACAACACGTTAATAAAGTTCTGGACATGGGACCTGTTACAATATTGTAAGTCCGAGGATTCAGCTACAGTGGAGGCTGTGGTCGAACCCGAGGACCCCGCATGCATAAGTGACCCGAAGCTCGCGCTGCAATTGACGCAGTTAGACCTAGAGTTAGTCCGTCAGCATTATGAAGCTCAAGTGCTTCAATTTCGTATGGTGGAACTCGAGTCTCACACGGAAATTAGATTCAAGGAATTGGAGTTGGTGCTAAGGAATAAGCACTATTGAGAAGGAAGCCCTTGCCCTTTTGCTGCACTTCAACATTTTGAGGTTTACATTGGTTCCAGCACCGATCCCATTACAGTTTTTACAGACCATAACCCCCTTGTGTTTTTGCATCGTATGTCAAACAGCAACCAACGTCTCATGCGATGGTGTTTAATCGTGCAAGGTTTTCACCTAAACATTCAGCATAAGAAAGGGTCTGAAAATGTGATGGCTGACTCATTATCTCAATGCCATGATTGTAGTTGTGAACAGGATGTTCACTCTTAATTGGTTATGCTTTGTTTGTCTCTGCTACGTCTCTGCTGTTGGTGGGATGGAGGTGTGACTTCTCTTGTTGTTCCAGGTCCCGGCCTCTTCGGTGTAACCTTGTCTGCAATCTATTGGATGCTGCCCTGCCTGTCCTTTGTTGATCCCGCCTCCTGCCTGATGATTGGGTAACCAAGAGACCCAGAGGCCTATTTAGGCTCTTCAGACCCCAATACTACAGACCATGTTTTTGCTTACTGTTTATTGGATGAGTATTTGTAAAACTATACAGTGTGTGACCTCATGCTATGTTTCTGACTACGTTTTTGTGTACGCCCTTCTTTGGTTTTAGTTGCTTGATTGTAAATACGTTTTGTATGTACTTGTATATACAGTAATTCTGCACTCAGTGGCTTAATAGGGAGTCGACGCCATTTTATTTGCACCTTGTTTTTTCTTGGTTTGTGTTTAGCAAGGGAGTAAGGAAAGTATTTTGTATGTCCGTTTCTTTGTTTTTGGTGCAGGTTAGTTGTTTCACTTCGGGACTAGGTAGAGGGAATTTTGTTTATTGTTTTGGCCTTGTTGGCTTCTGAAGCTCACAGCCACCTTTTTGGGATTTGCTTACGCACTTTTGTAAAATAAACACAAAAAAACGCACTTTTGGTCTCACCCCTGTTTTTTTTTCCCTCCGATTTTCATTCCTGTTACAGCCAGACCTAGGCATAACAGGACCTCAAATGTGTGTTCACGGCCTCAGTTTGTCGCAAATTTTTCCTTAAAACCTAACTAATAATTGTTTCCTGAAACCACCACAATTTCACGGAATTTCACCACAAATATCCTCCACAATTTTTCATGCCTTTTTTTCCCAGGCTATATATAATTTTTCATGCGTCTTAACATTAAAATATTAAGAAAAACATATTTTACAAATTTTGTAATATAAATGTTTATGTAAATTCAGATACATTTCCATACAAAATATAAAACTGTATACATTTTTAATACTGCAGAGAGAACATAAAGTGACTGTAGAGAAAAACATGGCTTGTGATGATGAATTATTACCGTATTTACCCTACAGTACTGATACCAGAGAAACTGCGCTTGCATGAATTACAGTACATACAGACCTGGCCATTAAAAACCATCTAACCCTAGAGAAGTAACATCTGTATTTTACATTACAGACACAGCAGTACAGTACTGTACAGTATACAGGTTTAAGTTTTGTTTAAGTTATGTATTAAGCTGAGTTTGAAATGAAATTAAAGTGTTTTGGGAGCATATTTAGGGTTCAAACTATAAACATTGCCATTTAAAGGCATTTTTTTTTTTAACCACTTCCAAAATTGCCAGTTTTTCACAATTCGCAGGCGCTAATGTTTTGGTTGCTAGGATTTCCCTGTTAGCCCTGTAAGCCCCTCCATAAATAATCATCAGCATTTGATCTTAATTGGAAACCGTACTTGTACATCTTTAGCACTTAATCACCCCTGCTTCCATTTCCCACAGTAAAACATCTGGATGAGTAATTCCTCAGGCTGATTTCATCACCTCCCCCAGAGGTGCGCTCCTCATTAACTGCATGAACCTGTACAATAATAACGCTGCTTAATTGCAGAAACGGCGACACACTCACACACTCTCGACAAAGTGAATCAATATTAGTACGTCTAATTAGAGAGGTGTAAAAGGTTTGTAAAAGGTTTGTCATTGTGTACATACAGTACAGCACAGCTCTGTGTCTCCTGTAGCCATCAGATCTGATACGAGCGTCATCTTTCAAACATGTTACACAGCAAAGCCAAGCGTGTTTTCTGAGATTTTCTCGAGTCTCACTGTATCCACAACATCTGTGCATGAATTTAATTACACAGAAATCTTTGTCTTTTTAAACGCATTTAAACAAAGTCATTCCGAAAGTCTTGCTGCATTTTTTAAACGCCAGATGACAGAACAGTATGGTGTAACTTTAATGGTGTAAGTTTTTAAAAACATCTGTCACACAGACAAGTACAGTCTCCTACATTTACTACTTAGGATTAATAATAAAGCTGGTTTTCTTTGTATTTCGTTGTCTGTTCATGTTGGGTTTGATGTTGTTAAAGTAGGAATTCTGTGTCCTTGAACGCCCTCACTTACCCCCCCCCCCCCCCCACGCGTCACAGACACTATGGGACAATGCATACAGTCTCACACTCAGTAAGTAAAGCATCGTTTACTCCATCACTTGCAATTTAGATCAGAAAGTCTTCTCTGGAATTTCATGGATCAGGTGAAGAAAAGTGTGGAACAAGTAAAAGTTGTGCTCGACATGCGTGCAGGAGGACGTGTCAGGTTTGATTTATTACTTAGCTCTTTCTCTCTCTGACTGCTGCTAACCTGTCAGTCCAGACAACACGCATGCATCTCAGAATCACTCACTGCATCGTGATTTCCTTGGGATGTAGAAATGAGATTCCTATATTCGTATAATACTGATCTAAACTTCTACACGTATGCAGCTCTGGCTACGAGTCCATCTGGTGCTTTCATGCTCGAGCTGAGACAGTATAAGTGCAGAAATATGAAAAATATGAAAAAAAAAAAAAAAAAGCTTGCTATTATAAAGTACTTGGTATTGGGACATTTCTGGCCATGGAGATTTCCATCTAATTGATGTTTAATGTATATTTATAGTGTCACGCCCTGCATGTGTTATCGATCTGGCAGCAGTGATACTCCAGTCTTGGACACTAATGTGTTTGTTTTCACCTTGTCGACTGTACAATAAAGCAAAAGAGAATCACAGTCATGAATATTGATTTGCATGTTCCTCACACCTCCACCATGAGACGCAGAGCCCGAGGCTTGAATGTGAAAGACATTCAGTTTAAAAAAAACAGTGGGTGGAAGCAGTACAGCATCATACTCTGGAATGATATTAATCTCTAAAGAGATTCTGGACAGTTCCAGAAGGACTTAATGCCTTGACCTTTAACCGTACTTGCTTAAGTTGAGCCAACATTTCCTTCCTGGATGTTGCTGTGGAAATGTTTTCTCTCGTGTCAAGAACCGTATATAAACTCATATACCAAGTACTTCATGTCCCATAAGGGTGTGGTATTATTAGATTTCTAGTGCTGTAGAACATTCAGTGAAATGACGTGCAACTAAGTCGCTCTGGATAAGAGCGTCTGCCAAATGCCTAAATGTAAATGTAAATGTAATTCATTATAAATACAATTCCACTAAATACTGACAAGTACTGTATTACAATATGACAAATTTATACATTTTAAACACTTTCACAGTTCACCTGAAGGAGATGTAGCTCACTAGACCTTCATGTGAAAGCAATTTAACCTTTATTGATTGGTGTTATTTTACCCAGAATCCAATATCATGTGTTATTTACTGTAGCTCGCTGTTTTTCCAGTTCATATCACATCAGTCATTCATTGCTCTTTTATTATTAGTTTTTTTTTTTTTGTGCAACTCCAACATGACTTGTCAGAGAACTAGAGGTTGTCATCACGTTAAATTTGCTCTTGTTGTTCACACTTTTGGTGCAACGTTTCAGAAACTTTATAACGAGGTACAAGTGACAGGATGAGGCAGAGAGTTTGGGAGAGAATGAGATAAAAATGACTCAGAGCTGTTTAAAAATTATTTTTTATGTCCATAAAATGTACAGGAAACTCTATGGAAAGTGCCCCCCCCCCTTCTTTTTCTCTTTCAGAAGCTCTGTTCGCTCCACACACTGTGAGGAAACACTAAATCTGTTTAAGCCCCGGCTCCTGAATGGATCTCTGTAGACGTCCTCTTACCTCACACTGGATTATTTCACTGTTTATGCTCTGAAATGAAGAGTTCAGCCTCATGCAAATCCCAGAACTGTTTCTTTATTTATGGTAAAGATCAAGCAATGTCTTTATGGCCTTTAATGTATCTATGTGATCTTTAATGTATGTTCGTGATTTTCAACTCCAGATCTGCTGCTAAACATCTTGACAATAACGACTTGCTTTAGTGTTTTATCCTTCAGACTGTATGTGTGTGTGTGTGTCTTATTCATTCATTCATTCATTAATTTTCTATACCGCTTTATCCTCTATTCAAGGTCGCGGGGGCCTGGAGCCTATCCCAGGAGGCTTAGGGCACGATGCAGGGTACATCCTGGACAGGGTGCCAATCCATCACAGGGCACACACACATACACACACTCACACACTACGGTCAATTTGGGAACGCCAATTAGCCTAACCTGCATATCTTTGGACTGTGGGAGGAAACCGGAGTA
>JAQMYI010000009.1:2653875-2664108 GCA_030014275.1 Clariallabes melas
GGGTCGCGGGGGCCTGGAGCCTATCCCAGGAAGCTTAGGGCACGAGGCAGGGTACACCCTGGACAGGGTGCCAATCTTCTCAAGTACCAATCTAAGTAAATTTGTTTCAGAGTCAACAGTCCTCCCTGAATCACAGATCTAAGCCAAGCCTTTTCCGAGTCACTGATCTAGGCGATGTTGATTAACTGGTCTAAGCAAAGTCACTAACCTGTTGCTTGTTTTTGAATTTGTTTGGTTTTGTTTTCATTTTTCATGGACAGTAGCTCATCCACATCTTCTATTGTTGATATGTAATTTTTACTCCTTCGTTGATAAATGTGTCAATGGGACTTGTAGAGAAAATAAGTCAGTACTATTTTTAATATTTTAAAGCATAAGACTTATTCTGATCTCCAAACAACTTTAAATCAAAGTGCTTGTGAAGAGCTGGGATGAAGTGCTGAAGTGTAGTTTTTTGAATCCCCTTAGGTTAAATTGGGAGGTAATAGGGGTCATGCTGCTCCTGTGTCTGCGCAGTCCAGTTAATGAAAGGCAAATTAATATTTGCTTCAGGCTTCATTCAAAATCCTGAAAAGCTTTTAGCACTTGAATGTAATAAAAATCATAATAATATTTTTTTAAACGAAGTATTACAAACTGAGCGAACTTTGCCCTCGAGTGCTTTTACGTTAACTTTACAGTTTATTAGCACTGACTTTATTAGGTAGGCGGATTCACTGATCATGAATCATCAGCTAACTTCTTTTAAACTTCACTCGGAGAACTTTAAATCATATTTCATTCCTGTGTTTGATAAACAGTACATTGGACAACTAGGACAGAGCTAATGCCTGTAAGACTCCTGTACTGATAGAGGTTAACCCGCTAACACCTGTCAGCATAGTTTTCAAAGATTCTGCTTTCTCAAAGGCCTGTGAGAAAAGAAAAAAAAAAGTTAGTGATAAAGGACATATCAGGAGATTTAAATTCCAATCTAGACAACAATTTGTTGTTTTTACTTACGGTCTTATAAATGGAACTAGCATGCACAGACTTTGGACTATGCTTATTTAAACAGTTAAACTTTATTTACTTGTTCATTTTTGCATTAAAATGGGCAAGAACAGTGTTTATGAACCTACTGAAAGAAAGACAGAAAGAAAAAAAGAAAGAAAGAAATGCATATAATCAAACAAAGTGGGAGAAGTTACAATTGCATGGAATCTGTCTTCCGCTATAGTTCCACCCCAACATACTCTTTGTACAGGAAAACATTTCCTTTCCTAAAATACGTTTTTGATATAAAGTCATCAAGACATGTTTAATTAGCCTATAACCAGATTTGACTGTTTTACACGCCTAAACCATGTAATCGTTTTAACTTGATGCACTTTTCAGTCTGTTCCCTAATTTTCATGTCACACAGAGTATAATTAGCACAAGTATAATTGTCCTTGGCTTCGAGTGTGTGTAAATAAATTCATGCAGCTTATTTTTGGGCTGGAAAAAAGGCAGTGATTAGACAACCTTTTGTAGAACATGTACGGTGTGTGTCGTCGATGGGGATGGTGTTACCACAAACATTGCTGGAAAGTCAGAGGAGAGATTGAATGTTCGGGATCAGTAGTCAGAATTAGTTGACAATATCGATACTGTGATGAATAAATATTCACATTTCTAAAATCTTATGTAAATAATTTACAATATTACAATAAATAATTAAAATCATAAAAAATTATAAATTGTAAAAAAAAATTATATTATATTATATTTTTAGTAATTATATATATCATATTTGCATAAAAAAACTGATGTGTGCTAAATTTTTAGATTCATCACAACTAAATTGGCACAGTTTTAGATTTCGCAGAAGGCCTTTCTTCAAATTTTCATTTAAAAATGTAATCAGAAAATTTATGATTAAATTGTCATTTTTATATTTTTATATAAAATGGTAAATTGAGATTTTCAAAAATAATTGTGTGACAATAATAATAATAATAATAATAATAATAATAATGTGTGTTTTCAGGATCCGACCAATGGCTACTACAGCGTGAACACCTTTAAGGAGCACAGTGCCACTACGTCGGCTGAAGTTCGCAATCCATCCGGAGCAGCGACGCTGGGTAAACAGCGAGTCCCCACGGGCATGTCCTTCACTAACATCTACTCCACACTGGGAGCTGCACCTAACCACCGGCTGTACGACTACGGTGGTCGTTTCGTGCTGGCCATGGGCTCCAGCTCCATTGAGCTGTGCGAGCGTGAACTCAGCGATTCCGGATCCTTCCAGGATGCCCCGTGTGATAGCAGCGCAAGCAGTTACTTCGACAAAGCCAGCAAGGCCTCGGCTTCGTCCTCGACGCACCACTCACAGTCGTCATCGCAGAACTCGGACCTGACGAAGCCGCTGCAGAAGCGAATGCTCACTCATGTCTGAGAATAAACCTTTTCAGTGAACCTTGCCAGGAACCAAACGTTCCACTGGAAACCTTCATTGCTTGGATGACATGGAACATGGCGGTGTTTTCTAATGAGGAATGCGTTTTGTATGTTGTACTGAGCCAGTTGTTTCATAGCGACACGCTTCTCTGGACATTTTCTCATGTTCCATGACAATCAGGATTCCATCCCCATGGTTAAGTTGTGTATGTTTTGTGGACTTTTTGGAGAAACTTTTCTCTTCTTCGAATGTCATTCCATGACAATCAGGACTTCTTTGTCACGTCTTTTCAACTTTAATTTTTTTTGGGATTTGTATGTAATTTCTCCCAATTTTTTGTCATTTTCCAACTTTCTGCCATCTCTCTTTATCTTCCTTGTTCGGAATACATAAGATACACAAGTGTTCCTATGATTAATGGGGGGGACACGTGTTTGACCCTCCCACCCAGTCAAAACGTATAATTTTAGACCATTTTGATTTCATTACAAGGATTCAATCTTGTGATCTTGCAACAATTGGATTTTTTTCCCACCGACTTTTTTAGAGTAGCTGGATTGCAGTGACAGTTCTCCCATAAAAAAAAAAGCATTTTCAAATGGACATTCTCTTCCCTCTTTAAGTTCTACAGTGTGACCCTTTTAACTTGTGTTTAAGACTCATTTTGCATGCCAGATGCAGATCATGTGATGTTTACATATCGAAAGGAAGGGAAGGGACGCCGTGGACATGTCCGAATTCGCCTACGCAATGTGAACTCTCTTAAACTGACCTCAAGCGCTTAATCCAAGTGTATACATTGTTTATTTAGTTTTTTGTATTTCCGCTTACAGTGCGTTGTTTACACTCGAGCTTGTATATCCCGCCTTTCCGTGCAAGTCTACTGTAATGTTGTCAGCTTGATGGATTGATGGGATTCTTCTTCCTTATTTATTTTATTTTATTATTATTATTATTTTTTAAATATGTGAGATGGGTGTATGTTTAGGGCCGCTGTTTTAAGTGAGCCCGCCACTCGTTATGCCATTTTGCCATTCGGGTTGGAGCATCAAGTGCCTCCTTTTGGCAGCTCTAGGTAGATGTTTGTATTAAAAAAAAAAAAAAAAAAAACTGCAATCAAACGACAGATAATCAGTCGTTGTCAGAAAAGTAAGAGGTCAATAAAAATGTCTGTATGGAAAATGTTACAAAATCATTAAAGCCATCAAAGTCGATCGTTTTTCTGTAAATAGACACCCAGACTGTGTGTACGGAGGTCAAAGGGCAAATGTGTCTGCTTTCCTTGTGTCTTACTGATGCCTTGCCATGGTTACATCATGGACTTTGTTCTAATACATCATAAAACTACTTAATGCACCCCTGTCTCGAATCGTATGTGTACTGTATATTCTCAATGCTGAATATTCGTGCTTGAAGACATTACTCAATTAAGACATCAACCTGGACAGGCTCCTGCTTTCACTCAATCCCTTTTGTTCACTCTCTCTGTTTCCATATATTAAACCTCCATGAAGGCATTAGGGAGATTTCATAAACCTTTCTAACGTCCTCACATGAATTAGTTATCACGGCATGGTTTTAATCCATCATCTTGGCTTTTAAAGGTTGGCTCGTGAGTACTGGATCCATCACGAAACTAAATGGATTGCAGAAGATGATGCATCGTCTGGACGAGAAGCGCGCCACTCGTATTTGTATTTGCATAGCCGCTGCGGCTCTTTAAAAGGCCAGTTCTTCTTGATCTGCCTGTTTAATTGAAAGTCGGGTCACGAGCGTGGCTATTGGGGGAAACTCTTAATCAGCACATTCTTTGACTCGCCTCCTCTCTCTCTGGAAGCTTCTAAGGACGTGCTGCGGGCCGTGTTGCGAGCAGTAAATGACGACCACAGCTGCTCGCCAAACCCTTATTGATTTTGCAGAAGAGCAACAGTGATGCGAAGGAAATTATTTAATTTGCTCCGATCCACAGGATTTCAAAGCCACTACACGTTTAAATGCAATCCTTAAACTCGACCACATTGTGCTAAGAAGTTGTTACTAATACACTATACACTACTGTATGTACGTCCAATAACAAATAATCATCAAAACCCAACAGTTGTGATATTATTGCGCAGTATCACCACCTCCTACCCCCCTTTATTCCCCATTTTTTGATACAATACTGATATCTCATCTCAGTTTCAGGTGCACTCACCCTGCAGGATGAGTCTGACAAGCTTCAGAAGCTACCCCAGATGAGGGGCATTCAGGTCAAAGCGGGATGTTTGATTGTGCAGTATTACTTCTCCATATAATCCCCCGCTACATTAATGCATTTATCCCAGCGTTTCACTAGTGTTTAGATACCTATAACGTAGAAGGTTTTGCCTTCTTCACTCCTGACAAACTAGCCTCCCAGGAACTCCTTTAATTTCTCAAACCTGTATAAATGACTTGGAGCGAGGTCATGAATATGGCAAAGTGGTGTTGGTGAATGATTGTGCGTACAGTTCCCACAGACAGATGCCTCTTCCCCCTTAAATTAGCCACCCTAAAGGCTTCTTTATAATGTTTTAATCATTCAAAATATTTACTGTGGCTAAGAGTCTCATCAGCAAACTTGCTTGACGTCATCTATAAATGTCAGTCGCTTTTTAAGTGTTCATTTTCATTTACCAGTAATTTCACTGTAAATCCCTGTTTGACTTGAACAGTCCTTGATTTCTCAACCGAAAAACCACCAAAAACTGAAAAATACTGTATTGTTGCTTGAAGGTTTTACATTGTAAAAGCTTCAAGCATTATATATTATTATTGTAAATAAATGCTATGAATTACACCAGCGTTAGGGTTCCTACTGGGATGTGGCACCTTGTGCGTTGCAAAAGAAAAAAAAAAAAAGAAAGAAGATCTGTTGTTGTTTTTCTTTTGTCTTATGTGTAATTCTGTACACTCTGCCAACCCAACAGTGAACAAATGCTCTGGGTGTTAAAGCACTTAAAGGAAAAAACGGTTTCTAATAGGTTCTGCAAGCGTTCATTAGACAATCAAGTGTTCTAGCTTGTTCCAATTTTTAGATAAGAAACACTCCGGTGTCAATTCCTACACAGAACCTTTACAATTTGGACGCAGCATGTGGGACATACAAGAAAATTTAACATGGAGGACAAAGTGTCAGTAGAAAATCTTTGCCTTTTTAGTGAGAAAATATAAGGAGATATACACAACGTATGTGATATCTATCTCACTCACTCACTCACTCATCTTCTATACCGCTTTTTCCTGTATTCTGGGTCGCGGGGACCTGGAGCCTATCCCAGGAGACTTATACCCCTATCTCACCTATGCGGTTTCACACGGTGGCCGTAAGTACGGTTCATTATGATTCACCGCGAGTTTTTGGGCGCTGTGAGTACGTTTCCAACTTTCCGTGCGAAAAATTAAACGTTTAATTTTTTGGCGGTCGTCACGGAAGTTTGCGGACCTTGCAGAACTTCGTGGAACGTCAGCGGAACGTCGGCGGGCAATCGTGGCAGTTCACGGTGCCCAACACCGCATCTCACCGTGAGTCAAACCGCATAGGTGAGATAGGGGTATTAGGGCACGAGGCGGGGTACACCCTGGACAGGGTGCCAATCCATCGCAGGGTACGTATGTGATATGAAATCTTTTAATGCAAATATTTCAAGGTTGCATTGTATCCTCATGACCAGATATATCCATCTATTCTTTTCCATTACTGTGAATAATTTATCTAATCTATGGTTCAATCTCGCGTAGTTTGTTAGCTGGAACCTGCTTTGGTAAATATGAACAGCAACTTTTTTGTTGCTGTTCATATGTGCACAAAAAAAAATCATTTGAATTTAATAAAATCATGGTTAATAAATTACAAAGCATAATTAGGAATGAACCCTACTCTGTAATCAGGTATATCCATGTTAATGATATTGAGTTTTGGGATGAAACTTGAAGGTCATAAACTACAGACTCTAGCCTCGAGAAGTCCGAGGATGCAACAACTTGCAGCTTGGGCAGCTGTTTGATTTCCGATCACAATCATGATCTTGAGCATGGGCCGGAAAGCAGGAACATCCTGATAACATCAAAACAGCTCCAAGCCAACCTCAGATAAAATCCTCCTTCAGAATACATTTCGTATCAAGCCATATGATTGCACTAAAAAGGAGTCACTGCTTTCAAAAGGAACCGCTTTCAAAAGTCTTAAATGAGAAGGACGAGAAATGAAAATGCTGGATGACAACTTGAACATTTAATCCTTTTGTGATTTTTTGTTAAACAAATTGAATAGGTTTTTTTTTTTCCAAAAATCACTGCCCCAAACAACATTGCAAAATGAAGCACACAACAAATAAATTTAGCTTCTTTATTGTTGTTGTCTCTGTGTCTGCTTTTGTTTTTCCTATCTGATACAGTATAATGAACTTATTACCATACAGGCGTAAATGTGCTATTTACCGACGGTTCTGCTTCACCGCATTTAACGATACGCCATCGCTCAATTACGAACCCCCTCTTTTTACTTGTTTTCTTGGTTCCTGCTGTGTGCATTAAAAAAAGAGCTAATGAGAAAAAGGAGGAAAAAAAAACATGAGAAAGAGAAAATGAACTTTGTTTCACAGCTGGCTGACTCGGATTCAGCAGCGTGTATATTATAATGGGTACAAAGTGTGAGCGGCGTCTTTTCTTGTAGATTTAATAGTGGTGTATGAAAATTGCATTGAGGGTTGAATTCTAGACACGATAAAGAACGTAGCACTTTAATAGCAAGCCATGGGTACGTCTGTGATGCTGCATGATATCACTGCCTGAATATCATGTTAAAACTGAGAGGGACAACATGAATGATCCTGTAAGAAGAAATATGTGAAATGCTAATTACCCTGATGCTACGAGAACAAGAGACAGAAATAAAATATATGATGTTTAAAATCGTTGATGGGTTGCTAGTATGGCTTTGACTTGTGGAAGTAACAAAAGCATGTGCAATAACTACCTGGACTCCATATTAACATCTATTAACATCAACTGTTAACACACAGTATGAGTGCAGATCAATTCCTGCTCTCTGTTTCACCCAAATGAGGACGGGTTCCCTGTTGAGTCCGGTTCCTCTCAAGGTTCTTGCCACTGCCGCCCTCAGCTTGCTCATCAGGGACAATCTGACCATTTTGATTCATACACATTCACATTCCATACAAACTTAAATAATTCTTTTGATTGTGCAAAGCTGCTTTGTGACAATGACAATTGTTAAAAGCGCTATACAAATAAAATTGAATTGAAAATGTGGTTGTAACAATGAATCACCATTGCTTCAGACTTTACAGTACTTCCACTTATGCCGTCACTTCATCTCGTCAGTGTATCAGTGAACACACACTGCTCATGTAATTATGCATCGGCTAACTAGCATCAACCTTGCCTGTCTTTCAGCAATGCCACTGTCACTTGGGAAGGTTGCACTTCCACCCTTCGCATAGCATGCGTACATCAACGAGGCATCAAAGTATCCTGGCACAGTATGTTGATCATCTTCAGACAAAGTAGGCTCTTCACTTCTACATTGCAGAAGTAACATAGAAAAGAGGACACAAGCACTGACCAAGGTGTCACTACATCATGGACTGGGGTGGTGGAACTACTCGATCCATGATGAACATGCAAGAACTTTTCTCTGTCCTTTTTAAAGTTTATAACGAACACAAGCAGAGCTGATTATGCAGTCTGTTGGTGTCCTAGGCATTCATTACCATTATCCTATAAACATTTATCAGCCCTTCAGGGCCGCCTACTGGCCTGGGGCCTTAAGCAATTGCCTGTCTTGCCTGTTGACAAACAGGAACTTTTAACACTACAGATTGGTGGGATGAAACTACACGGATCAGGTCCTAAATCCATTAAACAACATAAAAAAAAATTTAAAAAAAGCAAGAGTATTGTCATGACAAAAGAAAACTGGTCACAAAATATACACAATATATCCATTTAAGACCTAAAAACAAACCTAACACAATGTTGTTTAGTCTGTCTTCATTTATATTCTGTATAGCTGTTGTTCTCTCTAAAAGTCCTATGTGACGAATGTGTTTTGTGATTAACGACTTTGGCATGAAGTAGACCAAGATTATCAGTGCTTTCTTTCCAACAGCCAGCTTGTTCTCATGTCCTGGACAAATAATATATAACAGTAATAATTACAAATGTAGGACTGCAATCCATTGCTCGTGGTCGTGACCTTGCAATGACTCAAGGTTTGAGAACATCAAGGAATTTATGACTGATTCGGCAAAGCTGAATACATACACACAGAGGTTAGCTCTGCACTTTGTCAGATTTATAATAAAGCATACTGGCTCTGAAGTCTTGAATAGAGGACCTGTGTGCAGCTGAAGGTTCCCTAATGTCTCCTTAAGTCACATGAGCAGCAAACAGAAAAGGACTGTGTGATGGCTTTAATTATGTTAATTCATTTCAGTGGTAATTGATAAAAGTCTTTTCTTCTTACTCAAATTGCTTCAATATCCTCTGAGCAGAGACAGCCATACTTTCCTGTCTAACCCTAACCCTAACCCTAACCCTAACCCTTAGTTACACCAACTTAAATAATTACATTTTTTCCCTCATCTCCACTGAAATAAAGTTATTGCACTTAAACACCATTCAACATATGATTTGTAAAGGTGCTTTGCGACAATGTCAATTGAATTGAACAAGCACATTTCCATGAGTTAAGGTTAGGTTTAGGTGTCAGGATTAAGTGTTTAAGTGATTAAGAGAAGCGGGTCTTTAGCGATGATGAAAAGTGCTGCGAAGGCTCGTGCAGGACTTTTCTCAGCTTCCTTCCACATGTTGCTCAAACAGCAGCATTCAATGATTCCAGCTTTGAAGTTTCTGGGAGGCGTGGCATCGCCCTATGCAGGCCTTAATGATGAACACTGCACCTTTTCCTTGTTGGTGTCCTGGATCGGGAAAGCTGCTGCTTGCCGCAGGTGAAAGTGTTGCGGCAACGCCCGCAGGAATTTAACCGCTCTTTCCCATGCAGCAATCAAACATTAGTGTTCAGTTTACTCGACTTTGAAGTCCTTGGGGTGTGTGGCATCGCTCTGCCTGTATGCCGCACTCGTCTTTGTGGCACAGTTTTAGACTCTGAGCCCTAAACTCTAAACATCAACATTCATTCATTCTTCACCAGCTGTGCAGGCCCTGCCCCTTCACACACATGCAGAAGGGGATGCCACCTCTGTAGGTAGCCTTTAGGGTGAGTGATAAATGAAATAAAATTTGGGTGCACCCCGTCACAGGTTCACACTGTCACAGGGGTTAGGTGTCGAGTTTATGGTTTCAGTTCAGGTGTCATTTTAGGGTTAGTTGTTGGGTTTGGGTTTTAGTTAGGGGTTACGGTTAAGTGTCCAATTTAGGGCTATAGTCAAGTCAAGTGTCGTTTTAGGTTCAAGTGTTGGTTTAAGGGTTATATTTGAGGATTAGTTTTTGGTTTAGGGTTAGGTGTCTAATTTAGGCAGAGCTGTGGCAACTACAGAGGTATAAAGCTGATGAGCCATACAATGAAGCTTTGGGAAAGAGTAGTGGAAGCTAAGATAAGGGCAGAGGTGAGCATTTGTGAGCAGCAATATGGTATCATGCCTAGAAAGAGTACAACTGGTGCAGTATTTGCTTTGAGGATGCTGGTGGAGAAGTACAGAGAAGGTAATAGGGAGTTGCATTGTTTCTTTGTAGATTTAGAGAAAGCGTACGACAGGGTGCCGAGAGAGGAGCTGTGGTGTTGTATGAGGAAGTCTGGAGTG
>JAQMYI010000009.1:3035634-3046094 GCA_030014275.1 Clariallabes melas
TCTTCACAAGTTAAAAAAAAATTAATAACCCCTCCACCCAACCCGTACACCCAATCTGCTCATTCATTCATGCTGTCAACAACAATTAAACAAACAATTAAATGACGAAAATAAATTTTTTATTGACTAAGCACACCAGGCCTTACCGCCACCATGTTCGTCCATGCTAAACTAAAGGTACTTACATATAAATAGGATTACCGCTGATTAGCCAACACAGAAGCTCCTTTCACCAATGAGAAAGCTTTCGACACGCCCCTACCTTTCGACACGCCCCCTACCTTTCGGCACGCTGATTGGCCAATGCAGAAACTCCTTTCATCAGTGAGAAACCTTTCGACATGCCCCCTACTTTTCGGCATGCCCCGACCTTTCGGCATGCCTTTTGCTCCAGTCTGCAGTTATCCCTACTTGCAGACAGGGGCTTCTCGGCAAGTCAGAAAAAACGCTTTACCAAGTATAATTCATCCAGACCTTTAGGTGGCGGTAGCGCACCGCCAACCTTGCCTGCCGCAGATAAAAATGAAGAAGAAGATAAAGCGTAAGGTGAAGGTGGGTTTTACTTTTTTGCGCCAAATTTAAAATTAAGTGCGTAGTTATTATTGACAAGGAGTCAGAATGGTAAAAAATGTTAAAGTTAAAACCACAATGTCTTTGGTCAAAAAACATGTAGTATATTTTAGCTGAAAATTACACAGCTTACGTTTGTTCTTAAATTGGAAAAGGAATTAAAATTCTACCTGTGGGTGGTTTAGAATGTGTATTAGCATATCTAGGTGTAACGGTCACCACAACGTTATATATCATTGCATGTATGTCTGTTGCCCTTTTTAGGTATGTTCCCCCGCCCCCGGTGCGTGCGCGGTAGAGGTGTGTGACAAGATGGAGACGGAATAGGAGTGTGTGTGCTGCTCTCCTCCCGAAGCGCTTTCTACTCATACACTTTCCTTTAATTCTACTCATGCTCTTGCATTGTGTTTTTTTTTGTGACGTTAAGAAAAACTGATAAAAGTTTGTACTAAACGCCATTTTGTCTCTGAGCTCCTTTTTTCCTCTGACTATCCGGCACAAGACGTCACAAACAGCTGGCACATCTTGATTGCTCCAGTGAGACAGAACCGTGACATAGTGTAAAGAAGAGCCAGAGAGAGTTTTAGTAAGAAGAGGGAACAGGGAGAAGGAGCAGTGGAGCAGATCCAGAAATGCTGACTTGATTAGGAGGGGTTAAATAAATGTTCCTCAGGAAGCAATCAGAGTGAATAATCACCAGTGCTGTGTTGTTTGATAAATGACAAGAAAGTCAAAATGTGTGTCCAAATGTAGCCATAGTATTGTAATATTGTAAAAAGTTGAGAAAATGCATACTAAATACTTCAGGCCATAAAAATCTAAATCAATTACAAAAATCATTTCTTAATCCTTCCTACGTACCACTCAGCCTACAGTGCCTCCATCATCAAAGCATTCAGCTTTACAGTCATGTTTGCAAATATGCCTCAGTGTAATGAGTTCAAATTGACTATTTAGCTCAAGCCAGTCGATAGATCTCTTTCACGCTGTCCGATGGACTGAATAACGGCCGTGGGATTAATTGCTGTTTACATCAGCAGAAAGACTCCAGCATTCCTTAACACAAGTCTGGCTCCTTGTCACCTCACTGATGTTCTTACAGACTTTGTGATGCGTCGGTCCCTGGGGTCGTCCATCCGTCTGCAGAGATGAGACAAACAGAGGAAGGAAATGTGACTCATTTTCTAAAGTACCTTCAGTTTGTCTTTGATTTGGAGACGCCTTTCTGACAGGAGGATATGACAGAGAGAGATTAATCACGTTCATGCTGAGTTAAGTTGCCACAACTATCAGTAATTATGCCTCTTTTCCAGACAAATGAAGTGTAAGCCGGTCATAAGAACCCACTTAATGAGAAATGATTGCTTCAATCAGAGTAGTGAGACAGTAAGTGCAGTGAGAATCTGTACAGTTTATGATAGCAGAGAGTTCAAGAAGCTGTGTTAAGTGAGTTTGTGGGCATTTAATTGTCTCCTCGGTTAATCGTAACACATTTCAATTCATCCTTTAGGGTTTTATGTCAAGGCTGATTGTGGTCTGATTTTAAATACATCAAAAAGTCCTGACAGCTATAATTTATTTAGAGTTTGAAATAAAAAGTGATCAGCGTAAGCATTAATACTTAACATATAGCCAAGAGGATTCCTACAGTAAAATCTGCCGAAGTGTTTTATTCATTTATAGTTTCATTTTGAGTTTGAAGAAGGTGCAATAAAAGTTATAATTCCACTAACTCTATTTTAATCACAATCCTCACCACATAGCACATATCCAGCAGAAAGTGTAGCACTTCAGATCAGGAAGACATATGTGAAAGAATGTGGAATGAATTCTCTTGAAGTGTACCTGATTATTTAATAAGGCAGTGTTGAATTAAAAATGAGAGCATTTGAGGTAGGAACATTCATTCCAATTTTTTACAGTTGCTCTGCTATTAAATATGAGGCTATAAGAGCATATACAGAACAATTCTCGCATACATGGGTCTTGCCTTTGTTTTTGTTTTCTTTGTTTGCAAATACTTTACAGCAATATCATTAAAACCACTCGTCTAATATTGTGTATGTTGCCACCGAAACAGCTCTGACCTGCTGAAGCCTGGACTCCAGAAGACTTCTAAAGGCGAGTCTTGTATTTTACACCAAGTCATTAGCAGCAAATCCTTTAAGTCCTTTAAGTTGTGAGGTGGTGTGCTCATAGATTAGACTTTTTTAACCAGCATGTCTTATATATACACAGCAAGCTGGTGTGTTTTGATACCATTCTATCGTTGCCAGCATTAACACTTTGAGCAAATCTTTACTAGTTCGTCTGTGGGATTGGAAGCTAGCCTTTGCTCCCCTTGGGAATCAGTGAGCCTTGCCCATGATTCTGTCTCTGCTTTACTGGGTGTTCTTACGCTTGTGATTCTTATGCTTGCCTGTTTTTTTTTTTGTTTGTTTGTTTTTTTTTGCATATCAACTTATAGGAACGAGTTGAGAAAACCTGCAGAACCCAAAGGAAAGTGATTAGATCTCTGAATAAATGCAGGGATTTTAGGCCTCCTTGATACCATTAGTAGATAAAAAGTGGATAGTGGACATTGCTTATAGACTGAGTAAAGCAGGCCATCTGACCAGGTTCTTGTTATATGCATGATCTAAATTGGTATATTTATTACAATTATACTGTGTTTCCATAACAGTGGGATGATGCAATTTCCAAACAAAAACAATTTAACTACAAATGCAGTTTGGATGCATTAGTCTGATGTGACTAGAAGACAATTTTAATAAAAATAAAATAAAATAAAGCCTGAATTGAAGCTACATCTGAATACTTTTGTTTTATGATTCTAATTCTCATAATCTTGCCAGCTTGCCACACTGTGATCTCAGCTACATAGTTTGTAATATTATGACGGACTGTTTTTATATTTGTTGACCTTGAACTGTTGATCTGATTTTGCCTCGGGATTATACACCTACGTTTCTTTTCTTCCTGAGCCCAATATTGAACTTTTTGTAACTGTTTCTTTACTCTAAATCTTCTGCATTGTTCTCTTCAACCCTTCTCTTTAACTTGCTTGAAGATTCAAGGCTCAAATGTCAGTAAGACCACAGCTCTTCACAGAGGTTCAGCTGCTGGAGCTGCCTTATGGTCTAATGAACAGTAGCACAGCTTTAGATTTTTAAAATCCCTTTGAGATGATACAGAGACAGATAGAGGCATACTCTGGAGCCCGGCTGGATACCCAGCTTGAACGGGAGGGGTTAGAAGGTTCCAGCTTGGCTTCTAATGATACGACTAACATTGCAATAGAGGAGCTTGGTCCATTGAACACCATGCAACTGAAGATAAGATCATGCAGTGCCTTGTCAAATGCCTTTAGTCAGTCTGTGGTAGCCACAGCGCCAAGGAATCACTTGAATATCTAGATGGAAGTTGGATGTCAGAATTTAGTGGATGTCATACTTAATGTTTGTAACCTGGCTGATTTCTTGCGTTGACCAATGGAAAGTGCTGGCTAATCAGTAGATCTTATTTGCTCTCTCAGGCATATCCAAACAAGGTGCATAGTTAGTTATAGTGCACAGATTTTGACACAGCCAATACTTGATCTAATTGACTTCAGGGACTATTTGGTTGTATCGAAAGATATCTTCTTCTTCTTGACAACTTTTTGCACTTTTTTTATTCCACCACCAACTTAGTTTGATGATAAAGCACTTTTGTCCTACCAAGCATGTTGCTTGATGCTGTGTGTATTTGGCTGACCAGGTCATCCCAGAGAGGTGTCACAAGCTGGTAGAGATTCACTAACTAGGTCAAGGGCATGTGTAAGTAATTCAGTGTTGTCCAGGATTAAGTTTCATATCCAAGATGAGCATGTGGTGCTAGGGGGTGATGAGATGAGTTTTATGTTCTTTTAATTACATAAAATAAAAGAAAGTTCTTTTTTTTAATGACTTTATGTAAAAGTGAATCTTGAACTCACCAGTGTTGATTGGTTTGCTATTGTACATGGAATGGCAACAACTTGTTCTACCATCATAGCTACATCATCAGCCTGCTGAATGAACACAGCACATGATCCAGAAACAGAAAGAAGGGAAGGAAGGAGAAATCATGAGTGCAATGTTTTATCTTTGTTTGTTATTTCTTTGTTTATTTCAGTAAAGTCTAAAGCAAGGCAAAGATACAGATATGCACAAAAGAATCCCTTGTTACTCGCTTGGCCCAGCTTCATTTAATTTTTTTATTGAATGTCAAAGTGCATGGAAGTAAAAGTAATTCAGTCGACACAACAAACAGACTAATCTTTTCTGCAGGAGCAATTCCAATTCGTTCTGCCATTTCAGAAATGTATGAACATGAGTGTGGAAAGCTGACTAGTATTATGTTTGCTCATACTGTGTGTTGCAGTAAGCTTACAGTAAAGCCTGAACAAATCACACAAAATGGCGAGGTTAGAGCAAAGAGGGGAGATTTATTCCCACCTTTATTGCTGAAGGAAATAAAAAAGTGCAACATGATGAAGGAGGCTGGAGTGATTAAGGGTTTGATGTTCACTCCTATCTAAGAAGGTTAAGTGAGCTTTGAGTGCGTGTTTTTAAACCTTCTTTATCCATGAGTGCTGTGTTCGACTCCATCTCACGCCACATCTTATGCATAGTTAAGTTCAAAGTAGCTGAGGAGCTACAAAAGTTTGACAGTGATGTCATATAAGATTGAATGTGAAATAACTGATGGAGGACAATGAAGGAGAATAACAGATGAGGATAGATGATAATGAAAGATTGAGGATGGAGGAGCATTATGGATGGAGGATGGTAAGGTATGTAGTAGAGAATAATGGACAATGATGATAATGCTAGAGGACAGAGAATTATGTTGAAGGATTGATGATGGAGAAGGGGATGGTAATATGTTTCCAGTACAGTATGGTACGGGACGGTATGATATTTACCAAAAAATTAAAATGGATGACCATGGATGATAAGAAATGTTGTAGAATGATGTAGAATGATGAAGGACAAATGATAATAGATAATATCATGCAATAATATATCCCCATGCTTGGTGGGTTTCCTTCAGGCTCTCCGGTTTCCTCCCACAATTCATGCAGATTAGGCTAATTGGCATTTCCAAATTAACTGTAGTGTGTGAATGTGCATGTGAGTGTTGACCGGAGGTCCTACCACGGCCATACAAATGGGGATAAAATACAATGGTCAACATTGGCCTCCACGGTCCCTAGTTGGACTACAGAGGTTCCTGGATGAATGGATGGATGGATGGATGGATACTCAATAATGCATGATAATTGATGATGAAGGATAATAACAAATGCTAGAGAATAATGGAAGGTGATGAATGATGGAGAATTATAGAGGATGGAGAATTATGGAGGATGCAATTAAGCAAAAGATGTTAAACGTCGATTGATGACCATGGGAGATGCTGGTGGAGAGGGTTAGGTGATGTAGGATAATGAATGGTATATAATGATAGATAATTTAAAAATAATGATTGATGATAATGGAGGAGCATTATTGAGGATTGTGGAATGTGCCAGAAAGTAAAGGAACATGAATGATAATGGACAATGAAGGAGAATGGATAGATGATAATAGAGGACAGAGGATGTTGAATGACCATGAATGATAGGAGAAGGATGTAAAATGACGAAGGATAATTACGTTGTTATGTTTTATGTTTTAGCAACCACAGCACAGCTTGGTGGCTGATAAAAAGACGTTACTTGTGAGAAGGGATTGTTCTATTTGTTGAACAAGATTAGGCAGTGTAGTGGAGATGATGAACTTTGTCATGCGCTGGTGGCTCCATCATAAAAGCTGATAGGAAACAGCAGTGCTCAGGTGAGAGAAACAAATGGTGTGTACCTGAACCATGAATATTGATGCTATTAGATTGTTAGTTTGGATTCAACACTGTAATTTACTGAACAGTACATGAGCAGAGATGTGCATCATGTTTGGGATCTCGGTGTTTGAATTTCTTAAATTATAATTTTTTTTAAAAATCACATCATGTCTTGCTTGAGCTGAAAAGTAGGAGATGCTGTAGTCGGAGATCATTAATGCCTCAGCCATTGTTTCTCTCCTCGCAGAATTCACTCAGAACTTTTGTTGAATAATGTCAGAGTTACAAATAGTTAATGCTGAGAAAGATGTTTTCTCTTAGAGGTTTTTGTAACAGAATAATCAATTTTTGTGTTTGCAAGTTGAATTGTGTTAATACTGGCTGGAAATCTTGCATTAATGGTCTGTTTACAACATCTAACCCCACACATGGCACACACATTTTACTGAGATAACAGTTCAAATGTTAAATAAGACATGCAGTAGTCCTAATTTATGAATTTAAAATATATACAGTTCATATAAAAGTTCAAGGCTTGTAGTCAAGTTTTAGTTGTTTATAATCCTTAAACTTTTACTCTTTTTATTTACTATTTGCATGACCTGCTTCTACCTCTGACTCGACTCTCAAATGATTTAAAAGAAAACCCAACAGGTTAAACATCCATTGTGTCTGATTTTATTCTCGGGGAATAAAAGAGGCAGAACTAGTCAGTGTTACAAACAGTGTTACAAATCAGCATTTGGACCATGGCGATAGACACAATGTATGTTTCTTCTTCCGGTTTCAATCTCATCAACATCCTGTCCTCTCATTGGTTGGTTTCCTGATTGTGTTTCGTGTCAGATCCTACTCTGTTCATATGATCATTAACTCTGAGGCTTGTTCTCCAGGTTCCTGTGTTAGGTTTGGATGCTCGAGAGTGTTAGAATTCAGGGTAATGTGCGCACGCTACGTTATACAGTTATACAGTAGTCAGTAGTAAATAGGTTTTAAGTAATTTTAACTTAATGTGTTTTGAACTTTATGGCTTTAACTGTATATCACTTTATTAACAATTCAAGATATATGTCATTATTTTAACCTAATAACATTAAATAGTGTTTTCACTATTTAACATATTATCTCATTATCTTTATTCAATAAAGCATTATGTTCACTTGATATTTATCACCATTTACTAGTGACATAGTGACGCCAGCAACTGGTTATTTAATTTATAACCATTAAAAAGCAGACCAGAAAACAAACATTAAGAGCAGATTAAAGGAAAGATAAAGGGTTTCTTGGAGTCTTCTTGAACAATACATCGACGGATGAAGTCTGAGCGCTTCAGTGTTCAGCAAATGAAAAAGAAATAAAAACACCATCTGCAGAATGCTTTAATCTGAATTGACGGATACGGCAGGTGAGCTTCGGTTAAAGATGCACATGAGTCTGTCCAAGGTGTGGGAAGGAGAGCGTTTCAGTGTGTGTTGTGGTGTGATGGAGGCCCTCTGACACAATGATCACATGAAGACATGAAGCCTGATTGCGACTCTGAACCAAATTTCTTTAAGTTTTCAAATCTTATTGGTTGTTAAAAGACAGAATGAATGTAATTATGCTTGATTTGGTGAAGTTTTCTCAAAGCAGTGTACATTTCTGATCGGTGAAAAGTGTAAAGTTCAATGGAAATGTTTTGATGTGACTACAAGTTTAAAACCCTTTCATTCTTATAACCCATCAAAATGCAGTCATGATAGAACACATGAAGCTTAAAATCTCTCCTGATGATAAAAGAGCTGAAAATCCTATAAAAACCTTTTCAAAGAAAATGCATGAGCATTGGCATTCCCTTTGTATAACTCGTGCTTTTAATTGCATCTGTACTTTTGGAAAAAATGCTTCATGTCTCCAGATGTATGCTCTGATAAGTGAACTGCATTCCTGCCTACACAATATTTTTTGGCTTTAAATGCTTTAACAGATAATAACATGAAGTTTTAGAATTTATTTTACAGTAAAGTACCTAAATTGTCATTACATCAGTAAGAAATTAATTTATCACAAGCCGTGAGTTCTTGGGTGTAATGTGGTCTGTTTAATACGAGGACGCTGGAGATATGGGCCGTGTCTTTATACTGAAGTTGGCAAGGGGTAAAGGGGCACGGCTCAAAGCGATCCGAGTGGGAGCTGGGAAATAAAACTTTATTGGGGTCGATTTTGCTCAAGGGCTCGAATTAACCGCCATGCATGCAAGTGAGCTTTATAAATGCATTATATCAGCAAATAGCCCTTTAGTCTGTGGCAGAATTAATGATTATTTGACTTCCCTGAGAGAGAAAGTCAAACAAGCTTCGTGTAGGAAAAGCAGATTATTGTCCAAACGTTTAAAATTTTATAATTTGTCAGGCTTTTGTTATCTTTATTCATTCCTAATGGAATGATATACAGTAAAAGCAGAGCAGAGAGTTTAGTGTTGTCTCCCTGCTGCCCCTTTTATACTCACACAGACGACTTGTCACACACAGTTGTGTCTCACAGCAGCAGTTAGATGTGATACAGCAGAGCTTTAATCATTCTCACCCCCTAGATCCCTACTGCAGCATGATTCTGGTCTGATCTCAACTGGGATTGGGTTTATGTTTGAGGTTTTAAGAAATAACCCCAAAGAAAAATGTAACCAGGAAGTCAAGAAGGCTTCCTCAGCCCGGAGTTCAGCAAGATGTTGTAGCTGTAGTCTTTGGGTGGGAGGGGTATCATCTCTCTTTCCCTCTCTCCCTCTCTCTCTCCACTTTGTGTTTGTGTTTCTCGATGCCAGCACCAACAGGCAGTCTGCTATTGCCATTTATATTCTACATTACAGAAAAAAAAAACAGTCAGGGCTGATAAATTTGGCAAGTGTGTGCTATAAATATCTGATGGGCTGAAGCTTGGCAGAGGAGATGGAAGTACAAGAGCGAAGTATGAGCTCTAACATCACAAATGTTTAAATCTATATAAATATATAATACTTTGTTATTCTGAAATGTTATTGAAGAAAATAGAAAACCTCATGCATTGACAATTAAATGAGACAAAGCATTCATTTGCATACACTGCACTGACTTTGTCATTTTTTCCCACCCGTCTTCGAATTTGACAGAAGACCTACATGTTTCTCTTGGGAAAAGCTGTAGGCAATTATAACAAACAGTTACAAAAGAAAATGCAAATAAAGCCCAATTGAAGCAGCCCAACACCTTAACAACTGCCGTTTTTTTTTTTTTTTTTTTCTGCAGATCTTGAAGGACTTTTAATAGAAGTGTAAAATAGCTGTCTGGGTAAAGGAGATGGGAGCAGAGGAGCGATTAAATCCCCCTCTTATTCCAGGAAGTTGAAGTGTGCAATAAGGAAACCCACTGAACAGATATAATGCAAATTATTAATTAGACATATCCTGGGGATCACAAGCCGATCTGGCCGAGGCACGCGAGACGGAATCTCCTCTCCTTTCTCTCGCCCTCTTCCGATCGCGAAGTCTTTCCTTCCACTTCACAAGCGCACTCCAGTGCTTCTCGTGAGTGTGTAGAAGAGACTCGTTCTCTTGCTTCTGTGGAAATGGAAGTAGCTACCTCAGAATGCTCCTTTAAGGATGATAGAGAGTACGAGGAGCTGCTTGAAGTTATAACGCGTGCAGTCGAGCGCCTGCACATTGATTGGCCACAGGAGCAAGCTCACCCTAAACGATCAAAATTAGACGACAGATTTCTGTCGGGTGGCCAGGAGATGGAGCCACAAAGCCGCTCTCTCCCTTTTTTTGACGACCTCCACAACGAATTAACTCGTTCTTGGAGTAAACCTTTTTCATCCCGTATTTTTGTACCATCGACTTCGTTTTATGCAAACATCGTTGATGCAAAAGCACGAGGTTATGTGGTGATGCCCCAGATAGAAGAGGCGCTCGCGGGCTATCTCTCTCCTGGAACATCATCCTCATTAAAGAAGCCAACACTTCCCTCCAAGCCGTGTAGAACTTCTTCTACCCTGGTAGGAAAGGCGTT
>JAQMYI010000009.1:3062321-3072675 GCA_030014275.1 Clariallabes melas
ATTGCCTCTACATTGTGGCACAGATTGGCATGTGTGGATCCTCCTCCCGGTCTTCTTCCCAGGTTGCAAGCAATTCTAGTAGACTTTTTTTGGGATAGACTCCATTGGGTCCCCCAGGGTGTACTTTTTTTTACCTGTTGAAGAAGGTGGTCAAGGACTTGTACACCTGTTGAGCAGACTTGCTACTTTTCGTCTGCAGTTTATCCAGAGACTTTTAACTGGACCTGAAGATCTGGTATGGAGAAAAGTAGCTCAAATTATCCTGCAGAAAATTGAGAGACTGGGACTTGACAATACCTTGTTTTTTATGGATCACGAACAGTTGAACTTAAAAGAACTACCTTCTTTCTACTGTGGACTTTTCAAAACGTGGGGGCATTTCAATGTAACCAGGATTTGCAAGACAGAATCTTTATTTTGGTTACTTGAGGAACCTTTGGTTAAAGGAGCTCGCTTTGATTTATCAGATGTGTATTTGCCTGGTCTCACACTTAAATTATGTGGTTCTGGTATCATAAAACTAAGGAATCTAATCGATGTGGCTGGACCTGACCTAAGTGATGTATCTTCACTGGCTACTGCTTTAGGACAAAGGTCTTCACGGCAAGCTGGGATTATTATAAAAATGTGGAAAAAAAGACTAACTGAGGAAGAACTGCTCTTATTGCAAAATTTTGGTAATGAAATTTCAGTTCCAGATATGAGAGATCCATTTCCAAAAATAGTTTTTTTCACCTGACTTGAGGGGCATGTCTGGTATTTTGCTGGATTTAGAAGGATTGCGAAATGTAGATTTTGCTTTGGTGATAGGAAAATTGTTGTACAGGTGTTTTGTTAATTTTTATAATAAAGTGGTATTAAATGGAAAAAAAGACACTGTGTGGCGAGAAAAACTTGGATTGCGAACTGAGGATAAACCAGCTTGGAGGGTGATATACAAACCACCATTGAATAAGCAAACCAGTGATCTGCAGTGGCGAATATTACATGGGGCTATTGCTGTAAATGCTTTTGTTTCTGTCATAAACTCGGATGTTGCTGAGAAATGTGTTTTTTGTGGAGTAAGAGAAACTGTTTTTCATTGTTTTACGGAATGCATCAGATTGAGGTCATTTTTTTTGTTTTATTGAGTAATTTGTTTTTAAGATTTCAAGAAAAGTTCACTATTAATATGTTTGTTTTAGGACTGAAGTATTGTCAAAAACAAAGAATTAAATGGCAGTCAATTATTTTTATTCTTAGACAAGCTAAACTTGCAATTTATGTCACAAGGAGAAAGAGAATGGAGGACAGACACTGTACTTCTTTTTAATGCATTTTTAAAAGCCAGGGTTTGTGACAAACTAATGAATGATATAGAGTCTTTCAAGTTAAAGTGGTGTTACAATGACATTATCTGTACTGTATTTGAAGGTGAACTAATTTTTGATTTGTTATTAAGTTGAACTTGTTTGTACACTATGCAATACAGTGACTTTGGTTGGTTGAATATTGTTAAATAAAGTTTATTTCTAAAAATCAAAAATCTCTCTCTCTCAGTCTGATTTTGAACAGCCTGTTTTTGTTGCTGTCCACATCTCATTTTTTTCATTTCTTCTTCAACACCCGTTACGTTATTAGGTGTGTCTGGAGGAAAGGCAAGTCAGGCAACTTAGTCACCAGGTGGTGGAATATGCTTCAAATACCACACATAAATGTGCTTAGGTAACGCAACACTATGCAGAAATTTACCCAAATATGAGTACAGATATTTACTGTACCTTTAAGCTCTGTAATAGTAAAAACTACTCAAGTAAAGTACAGATACATGAAAAATGTACTTAAGTACAGTAACAAAGTAAATGTACTCAGTTACCTCCCACCTCTGATTTCATATAACAATACACTTTTGGCAATTCATTTAACAATAGTAAGTCACCATCATTTAAACTTCTTCTTCATTCAACATTAAAATAGACTGAAAAAGAGATTTCAGTGACTACAGACCTGATACGGATCAGAACGATCCTCTATGTGTTATACATGATGTCTCATAAAGTTTTGTGTCAGTGAGATTAAACAATATTTTTATAGACAGAGTCACGACCTATAAGTTAGTAAGTACAGTATGTAAGTGGTATTATTTTCATGAGTTCCCATGTTGGTGACCCCCTGCCTCACCTTTCTCTCAAATAAATACACTCCTCTCCTCAACTCCTCGCTTCCTCCTGGCACTCTGATGTCTCGAGTGCCTTTTAGATGCAGCAGGGTTCCATCAGCACCTGACAATATACAGTAGATCAAGAGTGTTTCAGTTGCCTGATGTGCAGGTGATGTAAATATTTTCTAATATTATTTATTATAATATTTTCTTCTCTAAATATTTTTTACTTATATTTAGAGGAGGAGTCTCTAGTCAGAACAATGACATGTCAGAAACACAGATTTGAAAACAATGTAATGTAATTAAGTTTACAGGTCATTTTTAGGGGTGTGATGATCCTGTTTGTTTAAAAATCAATAAATAAATTTTTTATTGTTGTTTTCTTCTGACATGTTGGTGTTATATCTTTCATACAGATGTTAAAAGTTGCATAAAAAACTTTGATTAAAATAAAAACTGCATGTCTTCATTTCAAGAAACAAAATGTTTTTTTAAAGCACAAAACTACAGCACTGCTTCAAATCCTCCATCCTCTTTAAAATGGTTCAATAATAAACCTTTTATAGCTCTATATTTAATGATTTTATTATAATATCGTGAGACTATAGGAGACTTAGGGCATGAGGCGGGGTACACCCTGGACAGGATGCCAATTAATCGCAGGGCGCGCACACACACACACACACCTGCAGGTCTTTGGACTGTGGGAGGAAACCGGAGTACCCAGAGGAAACCCACCAAGTACAGGGAGAACATGCAAACTCCATGCACACAGAGACGGAAATCGATCCTGGCCGGGAATCACATCCAGACCCTGGAGGTGCAAGGCGACTATTATAAACCTTTATTATTTTTTCATAACAGAACATCTTAAAAAGATTTATTCCTTTCTAACCATATGAAAAAGAACTCAGAGACCAAATATGCTTTGAATGTTTTGTGAAGGTCATATTTCTGATTTCTCAGCGATCTCTCAGTTTTTTTCTCAGTGAATCATTTCTCCAATGCTGAGGGATTTATTTGATTTATGAATTATGAAACAATTACTGGTTGCTCTGGAAATCTGCTCCCTTCCTGCAGGACTTCCTTATGATCTTTATTAGTATGCGCAGATGATAGGAGCAGAGTGCTATAGAGTTTCTGTGCATTCACAATTTATCTGTTCTCTGCTAGATTTATTTTTTAAGTCCGTGATGTTCAGAAGCTTTGAGCATTGATTTATTTAACTGCAGTATAGAATTTTTAATTTGTCTGATTATTGTGAATAACTTTGACAGTAGTTTTGTGGAGTGACTGCAGTAATGTTCAGCTGTTGTTTAACATTCTTGTCATTGTTATCATCCTTGTTTTTAGTCCAATGGTGTTTCCTTTAATTTTCTATCTCCACCATCAAGCTCGGAGTGTGTGCGTTATCATTTGAAACACTGCGTGAGATCTATGAGGGGACACTCTGACCTTTACGCCAGAGTTTGGACAAATCGGTCCCTGAAATAAACCCTGATTGTTTTTAGCTGCTCAGTCTCAGCAGGCTGTCAGTAGGCTGTCAGGCTGAAGCAGAGAGTGTGAATAAAAGCTAACCTGTAGGATCAGAAACATCTTTAATAAGTGACTATAGTGGAAAGTGTGGAAATTAAATAATAATAACAATAGAGTAATTTGTTGTGACAATAAGAGTAACTTCGGTATCTCTTGACAGCGGTTTGTCCGTTAAAATCATGATCAGTGTGTTTAATTGCTAATTGTCTGGATATAAATCAGGATTCGTTTATGAAGATCAAACACTCAGCTCCTAATATTTGGCTTTAATAGTTTTTCCAGAAGATAATGTTAATTAAATATGTTAATTATTTTGCTCCAATTTAAATTCGGAACCAATCTGCACTGACGACTTCATGCCTTATTTATGGACGTCTTTATTGGAATTTAATCAACCTCCATGTGCAGTGGAATTAAATGCTGTGCTCCTGAGAAGAAAAGCAGAAAGTTTGTTTAATTAGACTTTAGAGTCACACTTCATTTGAAAGTTCATTATAACTATCGTAAGTGTTGACTAAATATTTTTTAAGTGATGCTGGAGAATTAAAGGCATTGCAATTTCTGAACTTTTACATGACTTTTATTAGTGTCACGGCGTGCGCCTGTGAGGGGCATGCGCCCAAATTTACTATTGCTTACTCAGAAGCTCACTAGTTAGGCGGCCTCCCCCCGTTTAGGTATGTGAAGGAGCAGGGCCGCGGAATCAGGCACGGCTGGTGAGCTATCGCCGCTAATGAGCCCGGGCTTCTCCCTGAGCTATAAAACACAGCGGGCAGTGTAGCACAGTGGCACACGAGCGGGGCGATGTGATGCGCCCCAGAGACTTTAAAAAGAGGGAATGCCGCCCCTTTGATCTCCGCGAGAGGACAACGCGTGAACGAGCTGCGCGAGCTCCCGCGGCACCTTCACTTCCGCGTCGAGCCCGCCTTCGCATCCCTGTCGCCGAAGTGGAAAAGGCCACAGAGAGGACTGCGTTAGGGCCTCCGATCCCAGCCGGGAAAGCCGCCCAGCTGACGGACACCCAGGAGAGACTCCAGCCTGTGGCCACGCCCAGAGAGAGCTGGGAGGGGCCGGTCTTGGCTCGCATTCAGCGGGAGAGGTTGCCGTCATGGGAGTGTGCAGGAGCGCTACCTCCACGTGCTCCAAAGTCGCCGCTCTGCCCACCGTCACCACTCACCAGCCTGTGCCCGCATGCCAGGTGGGCAACTGCCAACCAGACCTGCACGTGCATCACTTTCCCTTCCCTTTATTTCCGTCCTCCCTCCTTTAACCCATTCCTTCCCCATTTTTCCTTAAATAAATTACCCCTTTTCCTGTAAGACCTCGCCTCGTGTCTGTATTTCATGGTGCCGCCCATGCACATAGGGTCGAACCCGTTACAATTAGACTTTTAATAAAAGAGAATGGAAGCTGAATGTCTGAGTGAGATTTTTATTTTAATTATAAGGTGCATCATAACAGTGTTATAAATGTTAATTTGATTACAGGTTTAGTCTGAAGGCATTACAATCACTCAATATACTTGTAATTTAGATTAATATTAATAAAATTAATACATAAGTAAATTATAGTTTTTTCATTGCAAATACATACTAAGACTGCTGTAGTGGACAAATCCTGGGAATGTCCTAAAAACAAAAACAAAAAAAAGCAGATTCTTCACCTATAGGTGATGTAAAAGTAGGAATCAGTTTATTTCTCTCTCATGCAGTGTTCCAGGGAATTTCATGGATCATTCAGCTGTTTAATTCCAAACCAGTGAGAAGACAAAAGAGCAGAGTGAGTAAAAAATTTTGTGCAGAAGAATTTTGTGTCAGGTTTGATTTATTAAGCATAGCTCTTTCCCGAATTGCTGCTAACTCATCAGTCCTGACTGAATCTCACAGCTCACTGATGATGAGCACATGATCATACAATATCACTCTGAATATCAGGGTTTGAAGAATTCACCACACATGGAGATAACATCCTTCTAAGAGCTTCTCCCCGTTCTTCTCAGCATGAAGAGCAACAAACTTTTTTTAAAATGTAGACTAGGGAGCAGGTCTCTGGATGATTCTCAGGATAGAAAGCAGCTTTTACATGCTATCAAATGTATAGAACTCTCAGGGCAGAAGTGATTAATTCCATGCTGATCTGAAACCTTAATGAAACAGTGGTGGTGAAGGTGAGCGTAAAGCAGTGTAAAGTGAGAAAAAGCTGGTGCTTCCTTGTGCTTATGGTGGAGTAAGAATCTTAATCATGGTGAGTGTTTGTTACAAGATCGGCCAGGAGTAAGCTGCATGGGTCAGGATCCAGAATATAACAAAGAAAATTCTCTCCGGGCTCATGGAGCACCTCTCCAATTACTTTTGTCTCACCTTAGGCATGAAGCAACAGTAATCTGATGTAAAAACAGCTCATTAGCATTACAAGGGCATTGATGATGATGATGATGATGATGATGATGATGATGATGATGAAGAGGAGGAGGTCACCTGATGTCAGCCAGCTCTTCTCTATAACCAGTGAGACAGATGGCTAATACACACTTCCTCTAATGTCCTTTCAAATTCCTGTTACAGCATAACTTACTTAAAGGAAACTGCTATCCACCCACTTCTTCATAAATAAGTTCACAGACACCTATGATTGCTTGGTGTTGCTCTGAGTGACAGGGAGGGAGAGAGATGATATCCCTCCTATTCAGAAGTCAATTCTGCTCCTTTTCCCCCTTGCCATGAACAATTGTGACATAATCAGGATTTAAATTTGTGATAACAGGGTGCACAGTGTTTTTAGTTTTGCCACATTGATGTCTACAAAGAGCATGGTGCAGATGAAGTTATCAGAGGTCTGGGTGTGTCATGAGGCATAGAGAAGAAGAGGAAGGAACAATGATGGAATATCTTCAATTCAGAGCTCATATGAAGATAAAATGCATGCATGGTCTCGGAGAAACCATAGTGCTGTAAAATTCTCAACAAGATGTTACAGCCTGACAGTAGTGCGGCCGCATATCACAATCAGTACACATGTTTTAAAGTGTTATAACAATATTTTATACTTGTTCCAATATGCTATAATGATGTGTTGAAGTTGATGAAGTTTTCTGTCACACACACACACGGTAACCTGTAACTTTTCTTTAATGCATATGTGAAGGGAAAAAAATTATCAAGAATTATTTAGGCAGTTCTGCTTGATATGTTGCTGAAAATGGTTAGACTCATCCCCATCTCTCTCTCTCTCTCTCTCTCTCTCTCTCTCTCTCACACACACTCACTTTCACGCTCCTGTCATGAGTGAAATTATCTTTTTTTTTCTTATTTCATTGAAGTCTGATAATAGTACATACTGTAATGCTTGTAGCTTCTCCTCTACAAGCTCATTTTATTCATATACACTTTGGTGCCTGTTTACCTGTTCATATATTAATTTCATCATAGATTTGTTCATTTATGAACACATCTGATTTTTTACACTACTGATTTATGTTATAACGATGCATTTAATTATATATGATTTTTATTGTAAGGAAATCTAATTAAAGTATTATCACTTGACATGAAATTGTAAATGTTTCCTGTACTGTAACAGAGCATCATGGGGAAAAGGGTTTAATTCTTTTTACATCAAAGCAATTTGCAGATGAATTCATGCTTTTCTTCTATTAATTGAAGCCTGAGGCATCAAAGATTCTATTAATTTATTGCTACTTTAATGTTGTGGAACATCAGTTATAAAAGTTCTACAGAACAATATACAAATTGTTACATTTATATACTATGCACAGTATCGCTGTTCAATCACTAATGTGTTTTACTCACAGATGCATTCACCTTAAACACAGGAAGGGCTTTTAATATTATATTTACATAAACAATAACCAAGATGAAGGAAATATAACTTATAAATCAGACACCTGGATTTGCTGCAGGATCATAAGAGATCATAAGAGTCTGGATCAACGGGACACGCTTTGCTCTCAGGGGAACGCAGCATGAAGGGTAAAAACGAAGGCCTGACCACACTGAGATTCTGATGCAGATCTGTCTCAAGGTCAGGAAACCCAACCTCAGTGAAAAAAAAATACACTTTAGTACATTACAAATATATAGAAATCTTTGATAGTACATTGCAAATATAGTAACAAAAAATTGTACCATCAGTTAATATACTAACATCATGCTTTTACCAAATTTTGGTATTAAACTTTAAACATACTTCAAAATAATTGTATTATAGTACACTTTCCAAAAATATATTATAGGAAAGTACACGCCAGGTTTGAATTAATACTGTACCTGTACAGTATACTGTATACTAATACTAATGTCTGTCTTTTTCAGACAACAGTTTAAATTTTAGTTTGTGTGTTTGTAAGACAACCTGACGTTTTGTTGAACACAAATAAACTATAGGACTGTTTTTATTTTTGTGCAAATTAAATCTGTTGAACTCATGAATAACATTTTCCTAATAATAACTGATGTAATGCTTTTCAAAAACATGTTATACTGTAGTGTAGAAAATGCATTCAGCATTTGTAAATTATCCTAAACACCTTTAGTGTAATGGTAACACATTTGCAATACAGTATTATAGAAGACTGTGTGTACTATAAATAAATAAAGTATATTTGTATTAACCACAAAGTGTACTTTTTAGTATTTGTACTTGGCCAGAAGTATAACAACATGCTACTGCTGCAATAAGAATTTACTCATAGTATATTAATCATCTATTTGTAACACAGTAAAAATTGTAATGTACTTATAATACATTAAATATATACTTAAATTTCATTAATTACTGTCAGGTACGTATGTACATTAGTACATAAACGGCCATATACAGTACTTTAAGTTAATTAAGTATACCTAAAGTTGTTCAAATTTAGCACACAAAAGTATACTTAATAAACTTAAAATTATGCTTTTGTACAATTTAATTACAACTTAAATACACTTAGTACAAGATTCGTTGTTCCAAAATTAGTCTGGAAGAAGTACACTTAAGTAGGCTTTGGCATGGTAGGATTTAATATACGTAGCATACTTTTTTTTTTACTTGGGAAGGCTTATTATTATTATTATTATTATTATTATTATTATTATTATTGCTTCATGTTAATGGTTGATTTCTGAGGTATTAGTTCATTCTTTAGAGCTCCAGCCGAGCTGCTTAATTAAAGGGAATTGAAGATGTCGGCGAATGGAGGTCCATTAAAATGATTCATTATCCAGTCTTTCCTTCTCCTTCTTCTGACAAGCCAGGATCAGAGCCCTTTTACATTATTGATCAGACGATTATGGAGTCATTTTTATAGACTGGAGTCTGTGATAAGAACAAATCCCTGCACATTGGTGTAAATCTCTGCATGTAAACCCATTCAATATGTAAACTCCAGTTCCAGTGGCTCTTCCTCAGTGGAGTCTCATATTTCCCTCCTGTGGTTTCTTAAGATCTTTTCTCTGTTGTACTTTATGTAGACAACACAAGCCGACTCTGGCAGGAAAACCCAGCGAGACAGGGTAACCTTGAACCTCAGTGTTAATCAGAAGAATTAAACAGTTAAATATATGACTAATTTGTCATAAACCAGGGCAATGGGCAGTATTGTTTAACAATAGAAATATTTTGTCTCAAAAGCACAACCTTTTATTTACTGTATATGTATTTCTTGAAAGCAATTTGTTATGCAAATGTTGCTTTTGTTGCTTCAGGTGCTATATCATTTTGAATGCATCATTAGACTATAAACCATTATAAAGTTTAGAACTTTATTGTTTTTACTGTCTCAAGAGGCAAGGACTTGGATACTTTGTGATTGACGATTGGCCTGGCATCATCCCAGTTTTTATTAATCCTACAAATATTTAATTTTGCGATTGTACAAATAATTGATTTATTAGTAAAAACATGTAGCATCATGTTTAATAAACATTATTTCAATAACAAAATTTAACAAATGAAACATGACCATTTAAATCAGCAAATGTATCTAGACTTGTTAATTAAATCTTGTTCATAAGAATACTAATGACACTGATTGTAATCCTGTCATGAATTTCTGAATTTCTCAAATTGATTAAAACTACATCTTCTAATGAGGCTTTGGAAGTTTGTGGGTTGAGGATCTCCCGCTAATCACACACTCACGATCCTCTTAATTCACACTCATTTCCCTCCAAAACCATAACCGCACCCAGTTTACAGGTTGTACAGAACTCAATATCACTTCTCTGAGATGTCCTCTAAAGCACTGTCTATATTTTATTACTCTGGAAGGTTGTGCTTAAATCTGAGAGTCAGTGTTAAGCCTGTGAACAAAAATCGTAACTCATTTCTGCAGTAAACACTTCATACACACCAATCACAATTACACAGAAAAACACATCTCTGAGAATGAAGTGATCTGTCATGTGACACATAGATCTGTTCAACTCTGGGCGATGGTTTGGATGCTAATGTAATTCAGATGTTAATAACTCCCTGTCACGGCGTGCACCAGTGCTGGGCGTGTGCCTAAATCTTTTGTTGCTCCTTGCTCACTACGTTGGCTCACTTAGTAGGCGTCCTGATGTGTGAAAGGGTGGGGCCGCAGGAAATGGGCACAGCTGGCTAATAATGATCTTTAATGGATCTCCCTGAAGACAAGGCAGGGAGTTAAGCTTGGGGTCCTGGTGGCAG
>JAQMYI010000009.1:3096712-3113826 GCA_030014275.1 Clariallabes melas
CCCTTTACAATGAAGATCTGTAAAGTTATTTAGATTTTTACAACATTATTGTTGAAATACACAGTCCTGAAAAAGGGACGTTTCTTTTTTTGCTGAGTATATATGTTCTGATACCAGGGATCCAACCCACAGAGCAGTAGGATCATCATCAATAGTTGCAGGGAATAATCGGTGGGGCCTGGTTGCAGTGAAAGAAGGTTATTGGCATCCTGTGTGATAACAAAATGCCTACTAACCTGAAATCTGAAAACTATTTGACAGAGGTTCAACCAATCAACCTCTATGCCAAACTCTACCTCCACTCCACCTCCACTCCATTTGCTAGGACACTGGGTATATTCTTTCTCAGTTACAGTACATTATCACTGATAAGATGCAGAAAGCAGGTTTCCCCTGGTTTGTTCATGTCCTGTAAGCAGCGCCTGATACTGTCATCAGGATTGCAAACTACCTCGAGGCCACACAGAAGGCCAAAGCAGCGATGTCAAGACACAATCAAGGCAGATCTAAAGATTGTATGCCTAAACCCAGACGAAGCACTTGATCTTGCAAATGATTGCAATGATCTGAAAAACGAATCCTGTGCCACCAGGACAATACTAAAAATCAGGCAACAATTCACAATTCAATATAATTTGCACAATCATTATAAATTGAAATCACAATATGTCATCCATCTTACAGCTGGTGTATGCTTTCAGTGTTAATGTGTGTGAGGTGAGTCACGTTGATGCTTCCTGACAAGCCTCATTCCACTAGAGAGAAAACAACATCATTCATCATGAAGAATCTGCTGCCTAAATGCCTACCCCTGGGTTTCATCTCAATTGGATCACTTTACAGAAAAGAAAGCAAAAAGAAATACTAATAATACTAATACTAATAATAATAATAATAATAATAATAATAACAACATGTAGAAAATAGTGATTGTTTTAGTCCTGTAAATGTTAAATTTATAAGAAATTAATTTTGAAAGCACAGGCAAGCCAAGCAGTCTTCACTTTCTGCCCTGGGATAAACAAAGCTGAGCTTCTTCCTCCTACACACTTCAACATCCATCCTGCAGCAGGAAGAGGCGAGTCGGTAGCTGTGATCTCCACCACTGCACCGCTCCACGTTCCTCCTGAAGGCTGCACTGAGATGCAGAAACATCAACCCACTCGAGTACGGCACTTTCCATGAGTCAAAAGGAGATCAATCTGATCATCAGAGTTGTGAGGTGCAATAAAACCCAGACTCATCCACCACCGGCGTCAATTTAGAGCTCGCTAAAAATAAATATAATTCAAATTTAATGTTGAACAGGTAAAAGAAAATGGATTAACATCCTCGGACTCTTTGAATCTATTACTGATGTGATGATCACACATGTATTCTAAACCATTAGCTCATTAGCAGTTTATAATATCCCTGAGGACATAAAGGTGTCCTAAGTGAGTTTAGAGAGAGAAAGACAGAGAGAAAGAGACTGCAACATAAAAATACATAGTCGATAAAAATCAGTACATGTCACGTTTGATCAATGAGGCCCAATGTGTTTACCTAATCCTACACCTTGAAGACAAACCCTGGTTAAATATACACTGCTGTCATTATCCATCCTTGGCTCTATAAATATGGAGCTCGTGACACACAGAAAGCCCACAATTTTCTCAGCAACATCAACAAGGCACAATGGCAGACTCTCTCCTTGACATCGCACACCTTTCTAGCAGACATCTTGTTAAAGAGACGTCTTCATAGGAATGTTTTGATTTTCCGACACTTGGAGGTAGACGTGCCGATCTGAGAGATATGAAAGATATGCTGTTTGCTCTTGGAATCCGTCAATAAGCTCAGGACGCAGGCTTTCAGATCAGCGGTGTTTGCGTTGATGTGCAGAGATCTTGCCCGTCATACACTACTGAGTTTATGTGACCCTGTGAAGGCGGAGATTAATTCTTTGCCAAGTATCATTCTTTTCCATGCTGAGCTGTAACACAGGGAAGTGTTTAATCTGCCAGGAAATAACTTGATGGTACATGATGGATTTATTATTATTATTTTTTTTTTTTATTCAAAGTGAATTATATTCTGGATGTTTTTATTGTTGCCATTAATCCCAAAACCACCCCATCATTTAAACATACTACTAATCTGCAGTGTAATGATGGTGTTGAAGACAGGAAGTGCACACCGTTTTCAAGACAAAGGACGCAGAAATAAATATAGAAAAATAAGAACAGTAATAACGTTAACTTTAGTTCAGCTCATTTATGGACATTGACCTTTAGGACAGCAACGATAATGATGGTTCAGAGAGGATGGTGATATTTTGAACTTCTTCCATTAATTAAATTGTGTGTGATTGTGTTCCTTCAAGGTGAATGATTCTGGATAAGAAGAATAGAATCTTGCTGTACTGTATAATAAATATGCATTGGTCTTGTGAATCATGTAGATAATATAAGAGGATATTATTGTTGTTGTTCATTTTATATCACTGCCTATATTACAATGTTTCAATGTTTCATTTATTAAAAAATGACACATCAAACACTATAAATTTTTGATGTACGTTTACAAAACTACATCGCTCCTGTTCTTATTCACTATTTCTCTACCATTTCTTCACCAGTCTTGCTCAAGGTTGATGAATTTTATGACATTGTGGTATAAATAACGTTTATCTAGTCTAAACACTCCTTTAATATCAATTACTTGTCAAGCTGTTGTTTTGAGTCTTTACTGTTAAACCTAGCAAAATGTGTTCTTTCTGCATGCACACACAAACACACACCCACACACACAACTGTGATGCACTAATTAAAGAAAAGAACAAAAAAGCTTGATTGCAGTTTGGGGAGAATTTCTTACTTCGTATGAAAAGACCGGCTGATGAGAGAAGGAGTGTTTATATCTGCTACTGCGTGAAGATAGTTCCAGCAATTTGAAAGATCAATGAACTGCAAAATGATGTACCAGCCTGGTTAACTGACTTCTTCAACACCAGGCCAAATGTCCATGAATTGGTCTATTAGCATCACAGTGTCCATCTTCCAAAACAAGGGCCATCCAGCAGAATGTTCCAACTTCTGACCAATATGGCTACACTTAAGCTCCATGAAAAGTTTTGAACATGTTCTCAACCATCACCTATGCATCATGGCCTAATTCTGCTTCACACAGTGTGGCCTTATAAAAGGTTGTGGAACCATCAATGCACTTAACGTACTCGAATTACTCATCAGCTGTATCAAAATGCTCTATGCGAACACCAAAAGCTTCCCAGTAAATGTCAGCATGACCAAAGGCATCACATTGTCAGCGCTGCTGTTCCATCTCCTGAAGGACCTTATTACACACGCTTCTGTATACATCACACACACCACACACCTAGCCTGAATATTACATTATTTTTATGTAATTACTGTTTACGCAAATCAGGTTTATGAATCATGAAAGACAGAGGTTTTTTTTTGAGTTTCTCACTCTCTCTCATTCTCTCGGGAAACTCAGTTCTGAGCCACGAATAAACTTTGCTGTACTTTCTCATCTTCTTGTTTTCGGGGCAGAGGAGGTGTGGTGAGCTGCATTCAGGCAGGATCGAGCTGTCACTGATAAAAGAGGCATGTGCTGAGAGAGGCAGAAAAGCCCAGATGATTGGAGGCGACGTCGCGCTGTTGGGGCGGAGCAGAGACTGTAACAAGGGGAGAAACAAAGAGTCATCAGAAACTGGGAATTCTTCCAAGCAAGAGCATGTGGGAGGACAATAATCAGGCTTCCACGGTTCAGAGGCGAAGCTGGCATTTAGAGCTGCTTTGTTTCATTAAATCATGTGTCGCTCAACTTTATGTTACTTGTTCCTTCTAGACGAATATTTCAATTCAGCAAAAGTGGTGGTTTATTCTCATATTTTATTTCTCACTTATCTAACTATTGCTTATTTTTTAGAGACAGTATCATTGAATCCACATGGTCTAGATTTATAAGATTATTTCTCAGCTCTCTGGACATTTTATGAGTTCTACAGGTTTATTTTTTTTTAAGTAGCAATGGTGTCATTTATACACACATTACCACAATTCATGGCGATGTCTTGAAAGATATCAAAGATAAAGACTATTTTATAGTAATAGTCATATACCGATATACAGTAGTTCCTCTTAATTGTAAAGTTTGTCTCAAAACTATTGAGCACCTAAACGAGGTGCGTAAATGAGCCTAAATGATTTGCAAACATTCACTATAGTAATTATTTATCTACCCAGTCCATGGTGTACCATGTCTTGTTCCCTAAGTCTCCTGGAATAGACTCCAGGTCCCCCACGACCCTGTATACAGGATAAATCAGTATTGACAAAGATAACAACACTTATTTATCTGGGCCTAAAGGTTTAACTTGAACTTGTCAGGCATTACTTCCGACCTGAAAGCCAAGACCTAGAAAGATTCGCCTTGGACTTCATCTGGGTTTTAAATGCTGGAATATGTATCTACTTAATGAATGTGATGTCACACCTTCATTCCGCACACTTCACAGTAACACATATAAATTTTAGCTCATTCCAAAATTCAGCAGATGTCCCTGTACATTTTTTAAAACATGCTCATGAGTGTGCAACTGAATTTCAACTCGTGAGCACATCTACAGTAGTAACAAAAAAAATGTGATATTAGACACAGTTTAGGTCACCAACAAATGTAATGATATTCACTAATATCCTTGGCATTGGTGGCTCAGTGGTAAGATTCTTACCTGCTACTGTATGTGGATGACCAGGATTTATTCCCAGATTTAAGACATCCTTACGATCTTTTCCACAATCTTTATACAAAATATGAGTGCTTTTATATCTGATTTCTGTGCGAGTTATCAACATCCATATCACTGTAAACATTCTTAATAAATAATAGATAAATTAATAAACCTGGATCTAGCTCATGCAATGTCATGCAAAATGAGACGTAGGGGAAAATAAAGTTTGTTTAACAGTTTGTAAAGTGACTTAAAATAATTGACTGTAAACATGGTTATATTTATTATATATTTATATTTACCTGGTGGTTTACTCGTGGCTCCTCCCACATGCACATCCTGCTTTGGCAGCCTGTTGTATGCGCTGTCGCTGTAGACCACAATGCAGTCTGATCCAGGGTTTCAGCAGCTGAGAGCTCTGCCTGATGTACTCATTATCAGCATAGACGATGCTGCTTAATGTCATGGTCAGTAAAGAACGCCTGTCAACCGCTGGCAGTATGGCATACAAGTTGATGATGATGTTGCCTAATGTTACATTTGCAGAGGAACCCCCATGACACGCCTGTGACGGAAGTACCTGTGCAAACCCCGGCCAAACAGAATTTTCTTACTGTGTGTCATTCTGAGTGTCACACCCTGAGGACAGACGAGAGAATCAGCTGATGCAGCCATCACAATAAAGACGCAACTATCAATTATACACTAAAATAAACACTTTGGACTTTTACTGCCATCTAGTGTCTGTGTGTCACTGAAGAGGAACGATTCGATGAGAATTTTTTAGTATCAGGCACAGTCAGCTCTACAAATATTGGCACCCTTTATAACTACAGTAAGAATATTTAAATTCTGCATACAGAAACTGTGCATGTTTTAGGTGTGAGAACAATATGACTTACTTTTGGGAATGCATTGTTTTCATTTGTAGATTTTTTTTGTTCTGTAAAGCTGTGTTTTCTGTTTAATTTATTTGCTTACAGAAGATCTCAATTTTAAGCAAATCTATACAGGTACTGTATATTCTGAAATCTGAAGCCAAAATAATTCTACATCCTTTACAGAATTCCACTGTATTTTACCTGAAACAGTGGCTTGTTTACCATGTTTTATGGTGTTTGTTGTGCTTTAAGTGTTTCTTTATATTCATCAAACTACAAATCTTCATCGACATGGTAACAGCATGCTTTAGTTGACCAGAGCTACCCAGATCGTCCATGATTTACCCTCAGTGCTATTATTTTGTTGGTCTAATGGATGAAGCGAAGCGGTTGGAGCATTTACATCACATAATTACTTATATTACGGCTGCCAGCTGAGTGAGAGGCTGCAAAGAGAGTTTAAAAACACGTATTTAAAATGTACCTTTACCACCTCGCCTTTATTAAAACTAAGATTCAGTTGTTCGTTACGTGTACCTTACAGCATAGTAAAATGATTTTCAGAGCACAGGGTCAGCCAGGATACAGTGCCCCCTGTTTCATCTCTGGTGTGATACAGAAATATATAATATCTGTGTGATATATGCTGAAGATTTTCCATCATCCCAAGAGGATTCAGGGAGATTTGTCTGCAAATGTCAGCAGATCTACTGAATCAGGTGCTGGTGAGAAAAGAAGACAGAACTGTCGAGGTTAGGCTGTCGAGGTTTAAAAGTGGCGCACTAGGATTTATATTCACAACATTCCGGTCAAAGAGTTAAAATACCAGTTTAAGGCTTTACAGAACCTTTACAGAGTTTGTAGAATACCAAGGATTGTTCTGTTGTGACGACAGCAAAATTACAGCCCACAGATCAAACCGGGGCTTCAGGAGCTCATGGTCAGGAATAACGGGCACATAACAGATCAGAAATACGATGAGTCAACAGAGATGACTCGGATATCATCAGCCGGGGGACAAATCAGGGGGGTGGAGAAGAAATAGTATTTATAGCGCAGTTGTCATACTGTACATGCAGCAATTCAAAGTGCTGTATAATCAAGTAATAATATAAGTTATTAATTAAAAAATTATAAAAGAAGGGAAAAGGACAGAAATTACTCACTCACTCACTCACTCATCATCTACACCGCTTTATCCTGTATTCAGAATCGCGGGGAGCCTGGAGCCTCCCAGGAGACTTAGGGCACAAGATGGGGTACACACACACACTCAAACACACACTCACGCATACACTACAGGCAATTTGTGAACGGAAATTAGCCTAATCTGGATTCAGGCCGCCTGCGACCCTGTATACAGGATAAAGCGGTATAGTAAGATGAGTGAATGATGAAAAAGAGAGAGAGAGACATACAGTGATCACATGGCTATATTTAGAACCATTTGCAGATGGCATTCTCAACCTTAAATAGGTTTCAAATTGGCTAATGAATTATAATTACAGAGATTAATATAAAATAAGAAATTTATATTGAAGTGATTTATTTACTGCTGTGACGGCAGGCCACTCAGTGCAGGTGCTTTTCACACACACACACTGCGTAGGATGCGCCAACTGCAAAATGCGCCTAACAAGGAGGCGGGACATCAGAACTTACCTGGGCTGGAGGCCTATCTGTCTTAACTCACACACATCTCCTGTCTGCTCAGACTCGAGTGCTTCTGAGTCCTGTTCAGAAGCTGATTGCTGTCCGCTCACGCGCCTGCTCTGCTGTCTCTGCATACTACACGCATTCTGTCTCAGCACTGCTGGTCTCACCTGTTCTGCACAAGAACTATGCGTCTCTGAGGACACTGTGCCTGTTGAGGATCGACCCAAACGACAACAACCTTTATCGAGATGGCTGTGAAGCCGGTGTTTGCACTACACATAGCATATTCACAAATAACGGCATACTTTGCTGCTAAACCAGAGTTTTCATTAAAAACGGTTGTTAAGAAGTGACACCTGCTTCCCGTGTGTTCTTTCTGTCTGCCAGACCCTAGTTAAAAAAAATCTAAAATGGCAAACTTTGAACATGAACAGGTTTTATTTCTGCCACAGGACACAATGAGGGAGTTGAATATACAGTAGCAGATGCTCAGTGTTAGGATTGAGCAGGTGGTTGAGCAGGTTTACAACAGGAGAGCTTTTGTCTCTTTGTTTAAATATGGATGTATATCTCACTTAAATCTTCAAACCAGTCCACTGACTTTGGGGATTAGCTGACATTAGTGAGCTTGCTACAGGGTACAGCTTATCCATGTTCTCAGGTTTCTAATGAATGTTTTCCAGATATGATTTCACTGAGCAGGCGAAATACCTCTCAAACAACTTTACAGTAAGTGGTAACAGTTACAGTGGGGCCAGAGGATGAGTGGCCATATGGACATGTAGGCAAGTATGGTGCTAGCAGTTCAAGGCTTCTAGCAGCTGAGCTGTCCTTATTATGCATACTTTATAGTGCATAGGTGTTAAAGTAAAAGATACATCTTTCCCACAAACCTATGAGCACACACTTGCTGATTTTAAAGAGTTTATCCAACAAGCCGACATGTACAGTAACAACCTCATTTTAGGACTTGACCTGAGGTGTACCTCCCAGCTTTCAGTTCTCTCCAGTGGGTCAGCTTGGGGTAAGTAGGTGCCTCACTGGGAGGACTAACCTTTGAGCCGTGGTTCAGGTGGATAAAAAGCCAAGGTTTTTCTGAGTAAGCACATACTGTGTGTATGTGAAGTAAAGTGGAGGATAAACCTTTTAAAATATGTTACACATAATGGTCTTGTGGTTTAATATGCTACTTTAAAGAACACAAGATTGATCAGGTCTATTGGTGAGCTTGTGCTTATGCCTTTTCTGTGGATTTCTTGCACTCTGATAGGAACAAGTAAAAGAATTAGATCTAAAAAAAAACAAAAATTGGTTCTTAATTCTTGTTGTTGGACTGGTCAACTCCATTCTAACTGAACAAATAAAAAATGTGCATTTTGATTGAACTAATATTTAATTATGATATGCAGAAATAGTGGATTTATATGCATACAGGTGTTACAATAAAATACAAATTAATACAGGTTGCAATAACTGCATGCTCACATACAGTAATAATAAACAAATGTACATTATATCTGCAATTTAAGTCTCTGAAAAGAAAACATTTTCATTTATTTATTTATTTGTTTGTTTGTTTGTTTGTTTGTTTGTTTGTTTGTTTATTAAATTTTATTTATTAATTGACAAAAAGTTATAGTCTGCCTGTTTTTTTATAATCTGTGTTTAGTTGAAAGTGTGGCTCTGAGGAAAAATGCATTATGCAGCCATGTGTACACACTGATAAAAGCTTGGAGTAAATCAGTAACAGTGTGTAGCGTAAATGAATCTAATTAAGAAAACCTTTTTGACTTTAAAGACTTTACAAAGTTTTAAAATTTTCATTCGAGATAAAATGAAAGTTTGGCTGAGTCATAAGTCAGTGCCATGTGTTTAATCAAGCTTTCGGAAACTGCAAGCAGATAACAGAATGCATTAACTTAAGTCATCTCAACATAGGAGTCATGTTGTGGAATGTGGAATGTTTAATAGGAGAATACCTGAGATATGGTCCATGGCTTTATGTTAATGGTGCCATGGAGTAAGGGGGCACTGCTGAAAGCAATCCAAGTGCATGCAGAGAAATTGAATGTTCTCAGGTTCTCTGTTGCTCTGTAGCTTAAAGAACGCAACACGCATGCCAATGACTTTTATTTATGCACAAGAATAATGTTGGCAAATAACCATTTATTGCATGGCATTATTTATTATTTCATGTGCAGGCTGAAAGTCTAGAGTGAATCTTCTGTCGGAGAGCCAATAGTACTCGACTCGAGTTTCTTCCCTGTGAACACTGGAAAATAAAAGCAATAGAAAACTACCCTGAGTAACAAGCAGAGCTTTTTCTCTGCTTTGTTTTGACTGCAGGAAACACAGAAAAGCTCAAACATCCCCATCCTCATGCATCTCCTCCAAATTCTCCTAATGGACTCCAACACCAGCTGTCAGACATAATTACTCCACCAAATCAAGGAGGCCAGAGTTTACTCTCCACCAAGAAGGCACCCAGTAGACATACATATTAGATGCTTAAACCACCTCAGTTGTTGCTTCTCACCAATGTAGAGCAGATTCTCCCTGCTTATAAAATTCCTGCTACAGTAAGTGAGTCCAAACACTGAGGAACAAACACATTTCACTGTTTGTATCCATGTTTCTATCCTGTTAGAAACCAGAACCCATAACCACAGTTAATGCTTGGGATGCAGATCATTAGCTAAATAAAACGCTGGGGAAGCTTCACTGAAGGAATCACTTTCAATTTTAATACCATGTATAAAGGTAACTCATTGATTCATTTTCATTAACCTGGTCATGGTGGGCGGCACAGTGGTGTAGTGGTTAGCACTGTCGCCTTGCACCTCCAGGATCCAGGTTCGATTCCCGTCTCTGTGTGCATGGAGTTTGCATGTTCTCCCCGTGCTTGGTGGGTTTCCTCCGGGTACTCCGGTTTCCTCCCACAGTTCAAAGATATGCAGGTTAGGCTAATTGGCGTTCCCAAATTGCCCGTAGTGTGTGAATGAGTGTATGTATATGTGTGCCCTGCGATGGATTGGCACCCTGCCTCGTTCCCTAAGCCTCCTGAAATAGGCTCCAGGTCCCCGCGACCCAGAATGCAGGATAAAGCGATATAGACGATGAGTGAGTGAGTGAGAGTCTCTCAACTGGCCGATCACCAATATCGCTACTCTTGTGATGACGCAAAATACACGTGTCGACAGTGACATCAACATTCCATCACCAGTCTGGGAATATTTCCAAGTCTAATTTACAATATACGCTTTTTTCCCCCCCTCATGGTGGAAAGTCTGCCAAAAGCTTTAACACAACGAACCTTTTTCGGCAAATAAAAACAACGCAGTGTGAACACTCCAAATAGGAAAAATAAATTTGCAAAGGGAGCAGCTAAATCTTTTAAAATCAACCCTCACTCGTCCATCTATGGCAAAAGCGCTCGAAAAGCTTGAGCCTTACTCTGCTGAAAGTAAAAAGGCTAAAACGTTTATCACACGAAAAGAGAAATGCTAAAATGAATAGATTGTCTCTTAAAAATGCAGAAATTCTGATATTTATAACGCAATGGCTTCCATCGCTGCTTACTAATGAGTAGCCACGATTGGCTCACCAAATACAAACCGACTGATGTGTGTGTGTTTATTTAAAAACTCGTGGTGCAGAGTTTTGATTTGTTTTTCTTTGCTTTGTTCCAAGTGCAGGGTAGTCGAATTTTAGATAAACATTTCGGCCCCTTGATGCCACAGTAGGGAAGGAATGGAAAATATTTGCGTTTTAATCGAGTGTAGGCTTCAGTTTCTTTATAAACTAAATAAAATAATAAGAGAATGGAATATGTGGCATAGGTTGTTTTCCAATAAATAAAACGTTTACAATTATGATACGTTCTCAGGACTTAATTTTATTTGTGTACTGCTGTTCATATAATATTTTTATACTATTTTTACCGCTATAGATAATACATAGGAAATAAATAAACAATACTACACAATAAACAGAACACATTAAACAGCAGATCCCAATAACCTACACACATCTGTGATACCAGTCACCGGTATTTCCCGATTTAGATTTCTGTGATCAGGGATCAGCTGCAAAACATCTATAATTTAAATTTAAGCTGGACGTCTGTACTTATACTTTAGCACTTTACTTATACTTTAGGGGACCAATCGAAGATGAGGCTCAGCAGTTACCACTGCATATGCAGAAGGGGGTCTTGAGGTTGAAACAGAACCGTTAGCCCGAACATCTGCAGTATAACACTGAGGAAAAAGTTCTCATTTTGTAACTCCAGTCAGTTCTGTGACACGCATGAGCATCTTACCATGTAGATGAGGTTGGCCAGGATGCACTGAACCTCATCGATATCAACCTCCTCCACCTGCATCATCTTCAGCGCCACCAGGAAGGCATCTAATGGCAGCTGGTGAGTCTTGAGCAGATGATACCTGGCATGAGGGTGAAAATCAGAACGAGGTCACACTTGTGTTGAGAAGCCATGCACGAAATTTGGAGTGACTAATCAACCTACTGGTGTGTTTTTTGGGAACTCGTTTCCCCAAACAACCAGACTGTTTGTACAGGTCTGTAGTGGCGACACCAATCAAGACAACTCATGATGCCGTCCGTGTTTTTATAAAAAAAAATAATTTAAAAAAAAACGGACTCAAACTCCACCATTATTCAAGTTCACAAAGCTTTTATCATTGTTTCTGACAAGACATTTGTCTGGTTCCTCTCAAGGTTTTTTTCCTATTAACATCTCAGGAAGTTTTTCCTTGTCAGGGTCGCCGTCGTCCTCGGCTCACCAGGGACAGTCTTATCATTTCAAATCATACACATTCACATTTCATACAAACTTTAAGCATTCTTTTGACTGCGTAAAGCTGCTTTGTGACAATGTAAATTGTTAAAAGAGCTATAGAAATACAGTTGAATTGTCTCAGTAGAGCTGTGAGAATGAATCAGTTTAATCAGTTCATTTGATCTTTTGTTAGTCAAATGAGTTAATTGAATTAATAGGTCAGTTTTCAGTTTAGAAGAGTTTCACATTTTACAAGAAGTTGTGAAAATGACAAATTCCTAAAAAAATTAAAATAAAAATAATAGGCCACAGATTTTGCAGGAAATAGAAACTGCTTCTGCAAATTCTCATATTTCTTTTTCCACCTTGAGTTTATACATTAATGCCATCTACTGGACTGGACTGCGGTGCAGAAAAATATTTTTGACACTTAACCAACCAACAGCATAAGTTGATGCAGGGTCAGGGGGAGCTCAGTGGTTAAGGCATTGGACTACAGTTCAGTAGGTCCCAGGTTCAAACCCCACAACCACCAAGTTGCCATTCTTGGGCCCTTGAGCCTTAAACTGCTCAGATATGTAATGAGATAAAAATGTAATTTGCTCTTGGATATAAGGGCGTGTGCTGTAAACATAAATGTAAGTTACACAGCTTCACAGTGCTGAAAACAAATCTAACTGGCACATCTGAAAGGTTACGGTTATTAAAACCTCTGTTAAAGCCTTGTTGGGTAAAAGATTGCTTGGAATTTTTAAAATTAGGTCTAGGAATGTAAAAGTAGTTAATTAAGAGATCTCATTACTACCGAAACCAGACACAATTAGATCCATGAGCTTTGAATCCATGAGTCTCAGATAAATCACACTTCGGAGTAAACTCACACTTTCTTGAACAGGTTCCTGTAGGTGATGATTTTGAGCTTTTCCAAGATAAGGAAGATCCCACAGCGGATGAAGAAGGTCTCGTGTTTGGCAAGAGCCTCGTTTAACATCAGTAGGTTGCCCTCGCTAACAGAGGATGAATAGAAAGTCATAGAAAGTCATCATCTATGACATGGTTTGTGAGGTGAAAGTTCTTTAATACTGATGCTTGAGAAAAAGGAAGGAAGGAAGGAAGGAACAGACCTCACTGCCTTGGTGACTTCGGCAAACTGCATGAGATCATATTTTTTCAGAAGCTGGTTTGTTGGCATGTGGCCCTGGAGAAACAGAAATGCAAGAGGTGATGGGTTTAGTCTCAGCAGCAACTCCAGGTATTAAGACTTTTATTTGATGTGTTTATTAGAGATGGGGAAAAAAAATCGGTTCAGTTATGAATCGCGATTCTTTGTGTAGTGATTCGCCACACTGACTCCAAAACCGATTTTTAAAAAAAAGTATTTTTACATTTATAATAGAAATGAACCGGCCAATCGGCCAGTGACCAGAATTGGATGGTTTTCAGTGTGATTGTTCATAACCAGTGATCGACCTCAGGATATAACTGATTCTTTATCAACGTAGCAGAAACTCATTTTTCATGCCTTTTTTCCTCGAAAATCTGAGCAAAGTAGCCTCAAAGCCACTCATTACACAAGTCTCAAAACACATTAAATCGAAAATCACGTGCGTTAGAAACCCTGCATGCCTTCGTGCTCGCAGCAATTATTGTTTATAATCCTACAGGTGGCGCACTCTGAACTATTTACACATTTTCATCCCGTGTGGTAAGAGTGAACTATTTGCTTGTACCAAGTTTGTTTAGAAATTATAATTATGGCTGATGACCGAGATACTCAGTTAAATGTAGCTTTTTTTGCTTAATTTAATTTGAAGTTAGTTTGTGTAGTTTAAAATGCTGAGATGTTTTTTAAAGTAACATTATAAGGAACGGGCTACATTTAATTAATCGTTAAACTTTTCTGAAAGATTTAAAATGGTAAGAAAATCAGGGGGAAAAAATTTATAGCGGGACACTTATAAAACCGTGATAGTTATAGAATCGCAATCGACACCTAGGGATCGTGATATCATCGTATCGGGACACTGGTGATGTTTATTGTGTAGCACAGGGACAACTTGTGTTGAATGTTATGTGGTCTGTGTTTGATCATGAGGACATGATCGTGCTTATATTATATTTCAATTAGATCCTTTATAAAGGAAAATAACTTGTGAAAAGAAGGTGTTAAAATCGCATTTATACTTTAAACCGACTGTGCATTTAGACTCTACCAAAACATGTTATTTGTGGAAAAACACGTAGTCATTTTACTTTTAACAAGAAAACTGTGGTAACATACAGACAGAAAAGCCCTGAAAGGAGACGACTAGCCGAACAATGAATCAATACTGATTTCAGCAAATTCTCAAGAATGACGCAGACTTCTGTGAGAAATGAATTGGACACATTGAATCATTTTTGCTAAATGACAATTTAAAGAGGCGTTTTTTATTTATTTATTTATTCTTTATCAGACCCGACTCACCAGCAGCATCTTGACAGGCAGCAGGTAGATAAGTATGAGACGCTTGTTCCTCTGGCAGGAGCGGTGGCAGTGCTGGAAAGAGAAGGACAGGTACTCTTCCGCTGTCAAGACACAAAAATGCAGTTGTTCAAATGTCAGCATCATCTGCAGAAGACGTTGTAGTCTTTAGTCCCTCAATAGAAAAACAATGCGAGAGCTGAGAGCTGACCCAGTTTGAAGTCACTGTCGAACATGGCTTTCCGGCCCACGTAGTACTTGTACGTGACTCTCTGCGCCGTGCTGTAATCCTCCTTCAGGTTGGAGCTGTCGATCGCTCGGATCAGCGGCTTGCACAGATGCAGTTTATTGATCTGAAAAATACGCAAACACAAATTATGATAAGATGAACATCTGTAAACAAAACATATATATATATATTTTTTATGAAGTTTCTATTAGGGTGGATAACATAAGTAAAATAAAAAAAAATTCAGTGTTGAATTCAAATGTTAATTTTGTTTGTCACATACACAGTCATATATATATATAAATATATATAAGAATATAAGACTATGTTGTAACTTACAGAATAGCTGTAAATATTTACAAATGATAAAATAAAATAGAACTAAATTGCAGTGGCATTTGGATATACTGTAGAAAAGTATTGTACTGTAGCCCAGTCAAGAGCAAGACAAAATGCAGAATAATGTGCAAAGTTCAAAGAAAAATGTGTAGTAATTTTACAAGAAAACTGTGGTAACATAACAGCGAATTCTCAAAAATTTCAAAGAAATCTTTTTTTTAATGACGTCATTATTTACAAAACTGTGGAAGAAGAAAACTAAAAAAAAAAACTATTCATTCATTCAGTATCCGCTCTTACTCTGATTGTACATTTCCACCTGTGTGATCAGAACCAAAACTGTGATGATTCAGAAAAGGACTGATGATTCAGAGGTTTCTTTTCTAGGAAAAAAGCTCTCTTATAGTAAGAGATACTGTGTGTGTGTGTGTGAGAGAACTCCTCCAGTGTCTACATTTGAATTTAAGCAGACAAACAGCACCTCTCGCACGCCACCCAATTTATTTTTGGCATAAATTACAATTTCCACTCAATGATTTGTGAAATTTATTGTACTCTTGATAAAGAAATTTTCTCTTTTATTTAAGGGGAAGGTGGTCACCCACCCTCACGCCCAGTGGCATTATGTCCTGTTTATCCCTGGAGAAGATTCAGACTTGAAATTTCAACAGGTGTGAGGGCCTTTTCTTCACTTTTAAACTTTCTCAATTTATAGCTTAACTCCCTTCTTATTTGATTGGTTGGCTTTTCACCCCGTGTATGTATTTTTTTTTTCTTCCCCTTCTTCTCTTTTCCAGCTCCATGTTTTTGCCTTTTTTTTTCTCCCTTTTCCTTCTTTATATATGCCATGTAAGGCTGGCTTGGAGTTTGTGTGAGGTGGGGGAGTATAGGGGTTTTTATAAAGGGTTTATAAATATCTAGTGTGCATTTCAAGTGTGCCTTGAAGACTGTGGAAAGAAATGTTAAATCTAATACCAAGAACACCAACTAAAAGACTGTTAATGTAACCCACATTACCTACAGTAAACCATCTTTAAATGCTGCATCCACCGATCAGCAACATTTTTTGGTAAGTGGAAACATGCCGGATCCATGTTTTTTTTTTTTTTAAAGCAAACAATTGCTCAGAGCATCACAGTGTCTTTGCTGGCACACCTCCTTCCCATGGTGCATTACGGTGCCATCTACTGTCCATTTAAGAGATGTACACACGCCACAGCCATCCATATGATGATGGAAAAGAAAAAGTGACTTCAAACAATCTTCACTTCCCATGCGGATTAACCAGTCTTGGACGCCCTTGACTCTGTCACCGGTTCACCAGTTGTCCTTCCTTGGACTGATTTTGGTAGGATCTACCCACCAGGAACACCTTCAACCCAGCTTTTCAGTCATCACAATCTGGCCCGTGTTAAAGTCTCTCATATCCGTTTGCTTGCCCGTTTCTTCTGCTTCTAACATTTTAAATTCACAAACTGACTGTTCACTACCTACCTAATAAAGTCTGCTTGTAGGCAGGAGACAATCAATGCTATTCACTTCATCAGTCAGTGCTTTAAATGCTTTGGCAAACACACAAGTGGTTCAGATACAGTACATCAACTAAACCAATAACCAGCATTGAAGATGGAAAATGAACCTTTATTACAGTTTAGCTAGCTAGCATGCTGCTTACGAAATGACCACGCTTATTTCCAACTTTGTACTTCAAACAGCTGGAGATCATCATGCCGAGCTCGGGTTTTCCCTCTAGAGAGAAAAGTCGAATCCGGGAATAAAACGGAAAAACAGGTGGGGCTTCCAAAGAGTCGGTTAACATCAGAGAATTCAAAAACACTAAGACAATTATTAAAGAGATGTACAGTGGAACCTCGGATTACGAGTAACACGGTTTGCGAGTGTTCAAGACGAGCAAAGATTTTTAAGAAATTTTGACTTGAAAAACGAGCAAGTCTTGGTTTACGAGCACCGAGTATCATGTATCACGCATGCGCTTCTTGTTT
>JAQMYI010000009.1:3124644-3138995 GCA_030014275.1 Clariallabes melas
AAAAAAAAACATATTATAGCGTTCTTGACTTTGCTCAGTGTTTCAGCATTGTAAAGTTAGTTCGTTCATATAATTAACGTAGCTCATGGAAGGGGAAACTAGCCAGAATTTACGTACAAATAACATACTGTAATGAATTTTATGATGAAGGCCTAATATGAGCTTCCCCTGTTTCAAAAGCTAGCAGCCGCCACTGACATGCGCCTATCTCCTAGGTGCCCTCAAAACCACGCTTTTGCTCCAGAGTGTAGACGTGATCACAGTACATACTTTCAAGGCTGTTTTCTAAAAACAGTAGTAAAGTGAACCTGGTTTCTGTGTTTTTCTCAGCTTTTAATATCCATTACATTTCAATGGGCCATTATTTAATCTCAGTTTTCTGAAAATGCACTACAAACTAATTAAATCATGTTGGACTTGTAGATTTAGCTATCTTGAGAATATCATAATAAGGAGATTATTAAAAAGCAAATCTAACATTATTATAAACATTCCATATCACAGTGGCAGCAGTGTCTCACGTTCACCACAACATCCTGCTGTTGATTAGTTTTCTATAACTGCTATAACGTGTGTTTTATTTCGTATACTGTAATGATTACATGGCCCAATATAGACATGTGTGGTTTGGTATCAGCCCAGGGTCCTGCTTTTCCCATAGACATACTGCATCTGTCATAAAGCTGAATTTATAAGAAAACATACTTGGAATCATGGGTAAATCCATCGATGCAATGAGCTTTGAGGCTCGCCTATGTTGGGGAAAGAGCCAGAGATAATAAATCAAACCTCATACACACACATCAAGCACAGCATTACTCGTTCCTCAACTCTTCTTTCCTTTCACTTAAAATATAACGAATAAGGCAAGATATTTCTATTTATAAGATTATTATATGAAATATATATTATTTCTAGATAATGATTTCCTGGCAGATCATTTAATCAATAAACTTATTACTACTTTATAGATAGTTTATTGATTATTATGAATTGATTTTTCACAGTATTGACTTATAACTAATGAAGTAAATAGTATAACTTCCTCATAACGGGTTTTCTGAATGATTTACTAAATGAAATAGATCATACAGATGAGAACAGAAGAACAACCTCAACATGGTGTACATATTCTTCTATCTAACTCTCATCTCTTAACCTGCCGCAGGGTCTGACATCTTTATTATTGCAACTACATCAATCTTTCTGCTTTTCCATTTCCGTTTCAGCAACAGGGATATTAGAGGTATAAAACAGCTTTCATAAAACATGACAGGCAGAGAAATGACAGTGAGACCAGAAAACTACACTGTTACTGCGTCAGGTTTCTCTCCATAGAAACATGAGTCAGGCATTTTAAAGCACTCGGAAGCAATAAAATCCTGAACACACAAGTCAGCAATAAATTTTATATCTACACAGATCTGAGAACAGATTTATTTAGTCTCTAAATGCCTGTATATATTTAAAGATGGTTTGTTTAAATAAAAACTGTGACAAGGAATGCAATTAAGATCATATATTGATATGTACAGGGCAAAATTTATGTACTTGTCATGATTCTTGGGTGTTATTGGTTGATGTTGCCGTGGGCTTAAAAGGGCAGGCATAGGCGCAGGCGCAAGGAGTCCTTTTATTTACAAACAAAACGAAAACCACTTTGTTTTTGTGGTCAGTAACGTGGTCAGTAACATTTCTTGTCAGTGCCGAGTGCCAGATTAGACACCGGTGACTTTTCAGAGTCTTTATCTCCAACAAACGCACACATCCGATTGCATCCTAAAGGCTTTTATGGATTTGGGTGTGTGTGTGTGTGTGTGTGTGTGTGTGTGTGTGTGTGTGTGTGTGTGTGTGTTTGTGGAGGGGAGATTTTAGTTATCAGTTCCGTCTTTTTCCCAAGAAACCACAATCTTTATTACTTTATTACACATTTATTACGAGCATTTACGCCCATCGTTATTTGTGCTGCTTGATTCTAGATTTCTTATTGTGATTATTAGGTTGAGATTCCAGCCCCTTACTTGCTGAGAGCAATGTGAAGGCATGTCTGCTTTCGCAACTACAACCACGGGACTCAGTGAGCTTAGGAGGAAAGGAATGAAGACTTTTGCACCAGCATATTGTGTCCAACCCAACTAAATTCTAAAATCTGATTGGTCATAGAATCCACAAGATTTTAATTATTCTAATATGCTTGCATACTTTAAGAATGACATTATCAGCGAATTCACAATTTCAACCACGGGCACTTAAACACCTAAAGCTGTCACCCACTATAGCTTTTGATATCTACTGATTCTTTGGCCTTACTTCATATTCCTCTTGAAAGAAAAAAAAAAACACACACAAGCATTCAGTTAAAAGTTATCAGCGAGGAGGCGTACGGCCCTGCACAGCTTTGATACAGTCCAGTGTGATGAGGCAGGCGCTCAGGAGGTGATGAATCCAGGGAATCATCAGCATTTACATGCGGTTTTTAGAAAGTCACAGGGCTCATTAGCATGTGTCGGAGAAGCACTAGCATTAGCGCCTTTCACTGTGCATCTCCACGACAGGAGTGATTATTTGAAAGATTCAACTGCACATCCTGCATGAGGCTCTTTCAGCCGCTCTGAGCTAATTGAAAGGGCAAACAGGACGTTCACCAGTCAGTGAAGCTTCCCATCACGGCTCTGACAAGCGTCAGAAAATCTAAACATTTTGATGTGAACAACATTTTAACTAGAGGTCTGTCAGAGAGAGGTGTGGCATCATCTTCTGAACAATAGCACAATATTTATCTCTGAGAGGATTTTATATTTATTGTTTTGCTTTCTGCAGTGAAACAAGGAGACTATGGAGTGATATCCCGGACATTTTTTCAAAAGGAATTGCAAATTTCATTTGCAATTGCGTTTCCAATATGTGGACGCATAAAGTGTGACATAATTCAAATGCAATTGCAAATTTTGCATTACTGTTTTGCTTTTTCGCCTTTGTGAACGAACATTGACTGCTTTCTCATTTGCAAGTCAGCAAAGTCCATTTGCAATTGCATTTCCCATGTCTTGCAAGTCATGAGTCTGTCATATTTAAATAGCAAAATCATAATTCGCAATTCATTTGCAAATTCCATTTCCAACCCGTTACACGGAAACCTGTCAATCAGCGTCAGGGGTGGCTCTATACTGTGGGCGTGATTGTATGGAGAGTGACGTCACTCGCAGTCGACGACCAAGAGGGGGAAATTTGAGCAATGGAGGTGAACCGTGGTAAAGTTTTATCCACACATTCAAGAGGATCTCATCCTTTTATTAAAAAAACACACAAAAATGACAAATCGCATATTTTCTTACTCTGGAGTGAACAGAGAAGCTGTTACAAATAAATATATTTTTAGATCTTTTGCTTTGTAAGCTCTTCCAACAAGTGTCTCATGGAGGTGAAAATCTACAGGGCACATTTTAAACAACTGATTAAGGCCGTCTCCAGCAGGAAGACAGGACTGTTACCGGTGACCTTTAAGTGCTAATTGAGCACATTGGCCATGTGATGCACTTGGGAACTATAAAGCCCAATTAGTGGTTAACTGACAGCAGAACAGAACAAAACATGCACATTGTTTTAGTGAGTGTGTAGTGCTAGTGACAGTGAAGTTCACACTTTAACACCACTATCAAATGTTATCCTTTAAACCCTCCTCAGGAGTTTACATCGGTCATAATCACAGCCGTTTATATTTCACCTCAAGCAGACGCAGACACTGCCTTCTGCGAGCTGCATGAGGCACTCACGCAGCACCAGACTGGGATCTGTGAGGTCTTGGTGGATCCAAGTGCAGAGGAGAGATTGGAAGAAGCTCCTTGCAGTTTATTGTGTTGTATATTGGTTAAAGTGAAGCATGAAACGGGTTTGGTAGCTTACGTGGAGTTCTTGTTAACACATTTTGTGCTGGGGCACTTGCTGCTCCCTGTCGGGAAGCAGTGTGTGCACACAGAGAGCCAGCGCGAAAGCTCTGTGTGCAGCCCAAGCTTTGTGGGGAGATGGAAGCACAGAGAGCCGCCAAGACAGGAGTGAACTCTGCAGTGAAAGCCAGTGGGCTAAGAGAAGTCACGCAGATTAGTGGCTGGTTTGTAGAAATCATTTGTGGTTGAAAGTGAGCAGGGTTCAAAGCCGGGAAGACAAGAGAGAGTCCATGATCCACATTTGTAATCGTTAAACAGGTCCAGAGGTCGATAACAGAGGGTCCATGAGCATGAGAATCAGAGACATTAGATGAGGGCGATAGAAACAGGGAAGCGTCAACGCTTCCTAGGATTTAAACACAACCTTCTAGAGTAATAATATATAGATGGTGCTTTAGAGGATGTCTCAGAGAAGTGATACTTTACAATGGTCTAAGGTACTATTGAGTTCTGTACAGCCTGGAAACCAGGTGTGGTTACGGTTTTGGATAGAAATGAGTGTAAATGGAGAAGATTATAAGTGTGTGTTTAGTGGGAGATCGTCAACCTGCAAACTTCCACAGCCATTGTTAGAGGACGTAATATTTATGACTGACTCTGGGATTCTCAGGGAGGTATTCAGGCAGTGGATTCATCATGCATAATAAATTACTGCACACATTTCATAGGCTCTTATTAAACTCTTTAGCAAACTGGCATAGCTACTGGAATATCCTACACTTGTTAGAATGTGTTGACTCCCCCTAGTGAGTGTTAATTAAAATATGATTACAATATTACACTGCATTCGACATTACTCATATGTGGAAACTCAGAGCTGAGAATTACGTATGATTATGATGAGAATTATGACGTATATGATTTTTTTCATTTTCATGAAACAAATTTAAGCATGTTTTTTTTTTTTTTTTTTACAGTTGATGTCATTTGTTGAAGTAGTGGATAATGCGAAAGTTAAAGTCCACTATCCACTATTTGTTAAAGTAGTGGATAATGTTTTTCTCAGTTTAAGAAATTCAAATCCACAGATTTCAACAGAATTGAAATAAGTGTTCTTAGTATTCTTGTAAATGATCATTTAATTAACAAAGCTAGATAAATGTGCTGGTTTAAATCCTAACATTGTATTTGTAGAAAAATGTTATTGAAATAATGTTCCTTAAACTTGATAAATAAATCAATTATGTGTACATCACAAAATGCAATATTCGTAGGATTAATAAAAACTGGCATGACATCTGGCCAATCTGCAGTCACATAGCACTTCTTGCTCATTACAGTTAAGAAGAAAAGGCACTTGCAGCACCTGAAGCAACACAAGCAACATTTGCATAAGAAATTGCTTTTTAGAAATACACATAAATAAAAGGTTGTGCTTTTGAGACAAAAGAAAATGTAAACAACATTGACCTTTGTGGTTTGTGTTAAGCAGGATCTAATTAGTCATTAGTCATATCGCTCAGGACTCAAGTCTGTTTAATTCTTCTTGTTAATTTGTTGAGGTCCCGGGTACAAATGTCAGTCTAAACAAGCAGGTATGTCACGTCTTGTGTCTAAATGAGTAGAGGAAAACTGGAAAGCTTTGATAATTCACACGTCATGCCATCTGATTTCATTCATCAGATAATTAGCAAGATCATAATGATCCAAATAAGGAAAAGGAAGAACCAGGATTAGAATTTACACGATAAACAGGTTTACGTGCAGAGATTTACACCAATGGGCAGGAATTTGTTCTGATCACAGATTAGAAGTTTAGAAAAAGACTCTATAATCATCTGATCTGGAATGTAAAAAGGCTCTGATCCTGGCTTGTCAGTAAGAGGAAAAGGAAAGACTGGATAATAAATCATTTTAATGGACCAGCATTTGCCGACATTTTCACTTCCCTTTAATTAAGCAGCTTGGCTGGAGCTCTGAAGGATGAACTGATACCTCGGAAATCAATCATAAACAGGAAGCAATATCAATAATGAAAATAAGCCTTGGGTTGGCTGACCCTTTAACCTTCATTCTGCGTTTCCCTCAGAGCAAAATGTGTCCTATTGATCCAGACTGTCTCTTATGATCTCACAGCTATTCAGGTGCCTGATTTATAGGCTGTATTTCTTTCATCTTCGTTATTGTTTATGGAAATAGAATGTTAAAAGCCCTTCCTGTGTTTAAGGTGAATGTATCTATGAGTGAAACACATTAGTGATTGAACAGCGATACTGTGTATATAAATGTAACAATTTGTATATTGTTCTGTAGAACATGTTTCACTGATGTTTCACAACATTAAAGAAACAATAAATGAATAGAATCTATGATTCCTCAGGTTTCAATTAATAAACGAAAAGAATGAATTAATCTGCAAATTGCTTTAATGAACAAAGAATTAGACCCTTTTTCATATGATGCAGGAAAAATTTACAATTTCATGTCAAATGATAACACTTAAATTTGAATTAATTATAATGAAAATCCTGTATAAATAACTGCATCATTTGAAGTTAACATATATGAAGTGTTAAAAAAAAAATCTTGTGTATATAAATGAATAAATCTATTTTTAAAAAATGTATGTGTGTATGCAACAGGAAAATATTGCCAAAGACATTTGTTTCATGACTGGGGAGAGAGAGAGAGAGAGAGAGAGAGAGAGAGAGAGAGAGAGAGAGAGAGAGAGAGAGAGAAAACATCTTCAGAAACGTGTCAAGCAGAACTTTATTTTTTTTCTGTCATGAATACATTAACAGGAAATTATACTGTAGGTTAGTGTGTGTGTGGGAGACTGGACAGACAAGTGTCAATGTTGACTTACAGCATTAGGATAGAACTATATATGGTAATTCAATTTAATTCAATTAAAAGCAGCAAAACAGCTTTACAGAATCCAAAAAAATTATGTATGATTAGATAGTCCCTGATGAGCAAGCCGAGAAACAATGGTGGCAAGGAGAAACATTCCGAGATGGCAATAGGAAAAAACATTGAGAGGAACCAGACTCAACAAGGAACCTATCCTCATTTGGGTAATAACAGATAGCAGGGATTGATCTGCAGTTACTGTATACTGTGTGTTAGGCAGCTTTGAAGTTCAATATAACAGTTGATGCCTTTAAGTTAATATGGAGCACAGTTTGTTATTGGAGGCTCAGGTAGAATGTAGGAAATTCTAGTCTTGAACTACTGAATGACTGCAGTCATACGTCCTCAGAGAACAGCTGTGGGAGAACTAAAATGTAAAGCAACGAAATCACTCTACTGTTAACAAACCTGAATGATCAATGAAAGTGGGAAAGACAGCATCTAAACAAACCAGTTAACAGTAATACTCAAGTACTCCAGTTGCACTTGAAACAAAAAGGCCATCTAAAGTTACTTACTTAAAGTAAACTTACTTCTAGCTGGATATGGTCCTAGTAGCAGAACTTCTGTTTTGTCAGGATTAGGCAGAAAGGAGTTAATTAACATCTAGTCTATTATGTCCTGCACACATTGGTGAACATTATTAAAGTGACTTTTCTCATCTGGCTTTGCTAAAACAGATTTTCTCTAATGCTGTTTGTCATCAGCATAACCATGAAAACTAAAATGTTTATGAATTATGTTGCCCAGAGGAAGCACGTAAAGAGAAAATAGCAGTGGGCCTAAAACCGAACCCTGTGGAACACCAAACTTTACTTGACAACATGCAAAATAGTCACTGTTTAAATGTGTAAACTGATAATGATCAGTCAAATAGGTTCTGATCCAGGAGCGGTCCATTTCCTTAATTCCTACTACATTTTCTAATCTATGAAGGAGAATTCCATGATCAGTGGTGTCAAAAGCTGCATTAATTCAAGTAACAAGGAAACTGACACATCACTGATCAGAAGCCAATAAGAAGTCATTTACTACTGTCTAGTGCTGTCTCTGTGCTGTGATGAGTGATCGAGTCATAGTGATTAAACTAGGCCTGTTCTGAGATCAAGAGTTATACTACAAGAAATGAGAGCAGCACCTTCCCAAGTGGGACGACACTCTCCCGCCCTAACAGGCTATATACTGGGATACTGTTTTCAGAGCAGTTTCATCGGACATCGGCTTTGCTAGTTTTTTCACCCCTTTTGTAAAGTAACAGTATGCTTACTAACCTCTGACTGACAAAGACATACAGTATATCTTTAGCGCTAGCATGTACTACTCTCTTGCTCTATTCTGGCCTGAAGCCCTGTAGGTGCCCCTAAAGTCTCCTATAATCAAAGCTCTATCAGGTTTCCTTGAGGATGCATCACTGAAGGGAGCAAACCTGTTGTCACCCACTCGCCCCGCTGTAAGGGCTCAAATGCTGGAGTTGGGAGCTATCCATCACCACCTGCGGCACCCAGACTTTCTGCTATGGAAATAACGCTGCTCTAGTGCTCTCTTACCCTCTCTGAAGTCTGGATGCACTCCTCTAACGATAATATCTTCTCCGTCAGAGTGCTAATTAATATACATGTATCACAAATAAAGTTATAACCAATAACAGAGGAAGAATGTATAAACATCCTGCACTCTATATACTGAATAAGCTGAATATTAGCCCTTATAACGTACCTGAGTTGGAGTTTTGTTGTTGGGGATAATTTCTGCTTGTTGTTCTTAGATGAAGAAATTAGCAAAAAGTGGAAAAACAGAAAAAAGGGCAAAAGTGGAAGTGGCGCAATAAAATGAAATAGTAAAAAAATAGTTAAACTATTAGCTTCATGCCACGCTGTGATGAATAGTCACTGTAACTCAACTAGACGCAGATGTTCTAGTACTAAACAGACAGTCACAGCTTTATGATTAAATCTATACACTAAAATGTATTATGACTACTATGTTTTCTTCTTTTCAGATTGGAATAGACACGTCTTGAAACATGCCTAGACAAAGGAATGTCAATCTAATTAGTCTACAATTTGAAGCTGTGGTTTTCTTGCTGAGCATATACAATGGGTGTAGAAAATCACCCCCATTTAATAGAATTACATATTGATTTGCAACATGGAAGGAAGACAGACATATTTTTGTTCTATCCAGCTGTATTTCCTTAGTGCAACTTTGAACATTCTAATGAAAGATAAAAATCACTGATTTGGAAAAGGATCATAGATTTTTTTTTTCTGACATGTTGGTGATTTGATTGGAGATTCCTTCCATAAATGTAAAAGAAAAGTGCATTCATATAAATCCATGATTTGCAGCTGCAATTCTCTCAGAATCAAGAACAGCACTGTGGTCTCTCATTGTTCAAAAAAAAGCTACGTTTCATTTTTCAGGCCTGAATCAGGACAAAACGTTGCATCCCTGATGGGATCCCTGCTGCGTCTAAAAGCCATTCACAGCATCAGAGTACCAGGAGGGAGCAATGGCTATAATGCCAGCTTAGACGAGATTTCTCAAATACACAGCAGAATGTCTGTTAGAGAGGCATGAAGAAAAAATGCATTTAAAAAAGTTAAAAGCTGGAAATGCATGCCCTTTTTAACTTTTTGTTTGAAGAGTTCACTACATGACAGCGACCTTTTGTAATTACACCAAGATTACTTTATTTCTTCAGAGAAGCTGGAAGTCCTTGGTCAACCTCTTATTGCACAAATTCTAAATCACTGGTCTTGATTAAACATTGCAAAGTCTAAAGCTGGACTTACAATCTCACTGTCAGCATGAGAACAAATAGATGGAGAACTGAAGTCTCGGCAAATTCTGGACCATCCTTTGGAATGATATTTTAAATTATTTCATCTGAATAAAAAAAGAAGAAGAGGACTGACAAAACTCTATGAACCGGTCATCTCTTACATCCAAAGCACTTCTGTAACCTTACAGGAAATCTACCAAAGTTTGTTGGATGAAGGGCGAGGCATAGGTGCAACGTTTAAGACTTTAGGTGTCTTAATGAAGAAAAGCAAACCTAAACAAACAAACTCAACATGAAACTATGACTAAGAGAACAAAATCAGATAACAGATAAATAAACAGCATGGAAAACCAACAAAACAGCACAGCATTCCAACAGATGCAAGACAAAGGACAGAACTCAAAACATGGCTACTTATAGCCAAACTAATTAGTCACCTTGGTTCAGGTGAGTGCCCCCATCACCTGACCGAGGTGCATTCTGGGACATGAAGTCCAAAACATAAGTAAGTCTTTGGGCGCACAGCACCCTCTATGGGTTATCCCTAACAGAACTATAATGTATAACATGCAGAGAATTGTTCTGATCAGTATGAGAGAGTTTTCAATCTTTTTTAATTTTAAATGTATTCAAGAGGAAGAAGGAATTCAAATAATGGTGACTCATTATTGTAAAAAGAACAGCAAAGAAAAGTGTATTGTTATACTGTATGTAATCGGAGGTGCATGGTAATTGAGTAATTTAACTTTGTTACTGTACTTAAGTACTGTAGCGGTTTGACAAGGTGGAGTAAAACATGGACACCAGGGTCCAAAGGAAAAGTTCTCTTTTATTTATAGAGAGCAGAGAAATGTATCTCACTGTATCCAGCATACAAAGGCTGCATTGCATTAAGAGCCTGGCTGGACTGCAGGTGTGCCCGTATCACAAAGTCAGGCAAGGCATAACCTCTCAGTGTTGTAGTCAGGCGAGGCACCCTGTTGGGGCAAACTGTGTGGGGCAGAAAAGGCAACAAATCACTGTCACTGTCTTTTTGGCTGATTTTTCTTCCCAGAGTTCTCAGAGACTGTGGTCACAGGAAATAGTTGTGAGACCATAGACCGAACAAACCTACTCACCAGACTGAGCGTAGACAGCCTTTTTATAAACTGTAGATGACAGTGAGATGTAGACAATAATCTGTGTCCAGGTTTGGTTGGTTAGGGTGCATTCCTTGTACTCTGCTTTTTGTGTTCGACCAATGCGCTGTCCAGTGTAGAGAGGCAGCCCACTGTTATAGTACATATTTCATGCATCTGTACATTACTTGAATAGTTTTATTACAGGGTACTTTTTACTTTCACTCAGCTCAAAAGTAAAGGAAATATCTGTTTTTCTACTTAAGTACATTTCTTCATGGTGTTGCGTTACCTAAGCACATTTATATGTAGTACAGTGAAGTTAAAGTTAAGCCTTTATTTGTCACATACACATTACAGCACAGTAAAATTCCTTCTTTGCATATCCCAGCGTAACTGGGGTCAAAGTGCAGGGTCAGCCATGATACAGCGACCCTGGAGCAGATAGGGTTAAGGGCCCTGCTCAAGGGCCCAACAGTTGCAACCTGGTGGAGCTGGGGATTGAACCGCCGATCTTCCGGTCGGTAACTCAGTGCCTTAGCCCTCTGAGCCACCATGCCCCCGAGTACAAACAAATCTGTTCACAACCAACAACAATTAGTCTAAAAAATTTGTCTCTGAACTCCTCACGACCCAGAAACCACCATCCCATGATGCCGCTATCGGCATGAGTTTGTCGCCCAGCAACAGCTTTGCTCAGTTCATGGTCACGGATCGCACACATAATAGAAGAATTTTGTGCAAAGTGGTATTATGGCCAAGCCTTTGCTGAGAAGTATCATCTGAACAAAAAAACTGTGGTAAACAGAGTGCTGTACCTTATGAATGATAATGTGGTGACTTTTTGTGCAGTTGGCCAATTGCGCAGCACAGAAACAAATCTCTCTAGATAGATTTTTAGTGAAATCGGCTGCCACGTAAGAACCGAAGGCCAAGAAACAAAGAGAGAAAACCCTTGAAAGAGAATGATCCAGGGTTATAAATGAACAGGACTCTCCTTCCTAACTTTAACCTCCTCCCATCCATCTTCCTCTCCTTCATTCCTTCACCTTAGCGAGTCTCCCTAAGAATGGTGCGTTAACAATACATGTAGATATAAAAATAAAGTGTTCACTGTCTACAGTTTATATTCATATTTAGTGCTGTATTATTTTGTATAATTAAGACTTTGTTTTATATTTTGTGATATAAACAAAATCAATCAAAAGTTAAATATAATTCATACAGTAGTGATGCGGAACAGATTAATTCTATTTACATGTATTCCTATGGAAAAAGTCAATCGGTGTACGACCAAATCAGGTAACGACCAGTATTTAAGATTAAATTACGTTCATGAACTGAGGTTCCACTAATGGAATGCAGGAATTTTACAGACTACTGACTGTTATGCAGAATTGCGTGATTTGCCTTTCCTTTGAGACGAGTTAATAATGCAACAGGTGTTTGAGAAGGAAAAAGAAATGAGAAGTGGGCATGGTTGCAGACAGAGACAAAAACAGAGACAAATGGGACAAGAAAAAGAAAGAAAGAAAGAAAGAAAGAAAGAGAGAGAGACTTTAATACAAGCCTTGTATTTTTGATACTTGTGAGGTAAGTAATTTTACTCAAGTACACAAGTAAACAGAGGACTTCTACTTCTTCTTGAGCAAAATTTGCCCTAAGGAAACTTAGAAGATTCTTTTAATTATTTAAATCTTTTTTTATTGGAAAATGATATAGTAAGACAATACAGGAAATATTAAGCAGGCTTGAAGACTGGGACAAATTTCAATTCCCATAAACAGTCCAGAAGGTCAGAAACTTGTTCAAACTTGACTAGACAAGAATTTACTGAGACAGAATAAAAGCTAGCAGGCTTGTACATGATGTGAAGAGACAATCTGGCAGAGAGTGAACTGTGATTGTGTCTTTTATAGAGCAGAGAGGACGGTTAAGAAGACTGGTGGAGCTGATTGGAATAACAGAAGATGGAACATACCAAACTGGTAGGGGTGAATTGCAAATTTAAAAAAAAAGGACTGAGTAAACAATAAAACCAGGAGAGGTGGACTGCAACTTAGAAGGAACTTATTTAGCAGAAACCCACCAGTGCTCAGTGAAGCATGGTGGTAGGGGCATCCAGTTGAAAATTCCCTTGGGCTCTTGGTTGCTTTTCTGAATAACACTCCGTTCAGCATCCACTGAGTTTTGCTGGAGAGCCCTGTCTAGTCAGAGCTAATAAACAAAATTTAAAAGGCATTGTATGTATTTATCACTCTTTACCATATTAATGACTCAGTAGGGTTGAGAGTGGAGGTGCTAAGGGGCATGTCAGCATCGATTCGCTCTCATTTTCATTTCTATCTGGTTTATAAACTGTATCTGATTTGCATAAACATTCTGACTGTAGCATAAACATTGATTATTTATATATATTCTTTCCCCATACATCCTCATTGTAGCGCCCTGAGATATTACAGTTTACATGAGCAATGTTTCTCTTTGGTACAAGTCTACAAGCTGTTTGCATAATTTACCTGAGGTGAAAAATAAGTAATGCAGGAAACACATTGGATTTTTACATCTTTCACATTCCCACGCTTTCTTACTTCCTTGTGTGTAACTCTCCAAAGATTCGATTGTGTTCTGCATTAAACATGAAGCTGACTCTGGAGGACTGGAGCATCTTAACTTAGAGGGAGTTTGACTGAAATTGTTCTGTTCATGCATTCTGACAGTTTTAATGCATATTCATGAATACATAATGAGTTCAATTTTTTTTTTTTACTGAAATTCAGGTTATTGTAATATGAAATGGTTTTAAAGAGGGAAATTGTTGCTTGCTTAGTTGAAATCAAAAGATTAATTTGTGTGTAATCTCTGGATCAGTAACAAGTATGTGCGACACCAGACAAAGATTATTTTCCATCCTCATTTCCGAAGCTGAAATATGAAAAATATATTGAGGATTTCACTGATCTCATTGTAAAAAAAAATCATTATTAAAGTCTACAAAAGAGCAGCCTATAATCATATGACATTATTAAACTTCAAACCATCCATTCCTACATTCATCTGATTCTTTTATTAAGAGCATTTTAATCATATATAAAATATTTTTAGTCTCACCCTTATACCTCATACCTGACTGCTATAGACATTTCTGTTAGAGGAGATAATTCCACCTTCTTTATTAATTTTCCATCCCCTCTCATTCCCTTCTCTTGTATTTTCTCCTCTTCTCTCCCATTTCCTCATTTTTTATTTCCCTGCTCTCATCTTTCTATTTTTTCCATTTTTTAATCCAAACCTCTATTCTCTTTACTCATCTTTTTCCATTTCCTGTTCCCCTGGTCCTCTTCTCTCCTTTGTCCTGTCCTCTCCTACAGTATTTCCATCTCTGCTGTCTTCTTCTCTTTTTCTTCTTCACTTATTTCTTCTCTCTCACACTTCCCGCACTTCCACTCTTTCCTCCTCTTTTGTTCCTCTCCACTATTTTATGTGATCCTTTACACACGATCCATAAAATTTTCAATTTTTCAAAAGTTCTTAAACTGCTTGTTTTTTGCATATTTTCCCATATCCAAGATGATCCAAGATGGCGGCGCGGCAGTAGCACGCAGCGGCCGCTCCGGAGCCAAAATGGTGCTACGTTGTTTACGTTTTGTG
>JAQMYI010000009.1:3264890-3278433 GCA_030014275.1 Clariallabes melas
TCATGACGAGCCGCTCGAAGCACTTCATGATGGTGGGTGTAAGTGCAACGGGACGGTAGTCATTGAGACAGGACACAATAGACTTCTTGGGCACGGGGACGATTAATGCATTAAATTGTAATATTATAATCACAGAGCTTTAATCTCTCAGTATATTAGGATTAAATGGTTTAATGCTTTTTGCTTTTCAGTCCAGACACGAATAAACATCCTGCCTCATGAACTCTGCTCTACAAAAGCAAAAACTAGCAGCTATGGAGACACAAACTGCAAGAAAGTTATTTCAGTAAACTGAATGTGCTGTGCAGAAAATCACACACACTCATGTATAACAGCAATCTGATTGCTGAGAATTTTTCTTTTCATCATTTCTGACAGATTTTGCTGACCAAGTTTAAGCATTAAGGTGTAGTATAAAGTTATTTAAATAATCCTTTTTAACCTGGTAAGATTCCTTACAGATAAATGAACCTCTGCCCTGGTGGACTTGTTTCATTCCCTCTGTCCAGGCTCCTTATCACAGGGGTCATGGCTGTTATCGATACCCGGCTCCTCTCGCCCTCTTCCAGTAACTGCACTGTATACTGTAGAAGAGGATTATTAAACCGCTTCTCTTTATAGAGGAATAATTAATGTCGAAATGCAGATGTGAATTTAACGTGAACTTAAATCCACATCCTTTCCTTATCTCTCAGGGCGCTCTGTTTCTGTTTCTCAGAGGGGAAAATGACAAAAGATGATTTATCGAGCTCACAGAAGTGCATTAGTCGGTTCCCTCCAGAGCTCTCGATGTAAAAATAGCCTACTTTTTATGAGTTCATGTGAACTGTTTAATGGATTTTTCACATTATTTTGCTCTATCAGACACAGAAATAAAAAAAATAAATTAATAAAAAAAATAAGACAACTTTTTGGGACAAAATTACATTACCCAAATTATTATATATATTTTTAAGAGCAATAAACATTACAAAAATTTGATTATTATGATATTTAATTATTATTACTTGAGATATTGTTTGAAGAGCTACAGTACACCTTTTCTTAGATTTAGTCTCATCAGCTATTTGACTTTGGGACACGATTTTGTCCTCTATCCTGTGTTCATTCCTTCACATTGTAATTATTATGATGCACACTAAGCGGTGCTGATTTTCTGTTTCTAATTATGCAGAAAGAAACTTTTCTATCAGCCTGGTCTGATCCTGACAAACTGAGAGATTTATGATGCTGATTATAATTGTGGTTCTGATTTGTACAGTTGGCCCTCAGTGCAAAATTAAATAAATAAATAGATAATTCCCTGCAGGTGGATTCGGCTTGGATGTTGTGCTGCTGTAATCGGAGCACCTGCCACTTGTGTGCTATCCATTTGCTCGTTCACTAATGCGTGTCTAAGTGCCTTTGATGCCCACTTGATGGAAATCATGGCGTGCTGCTCCAATCAGACAGATATTATACACAGCACATGTTTATTTTTTAATTTTAATATTACTGCATATGCTCATTTGTAAAAATGTCTTGAGAACAGGAGAAGCCTTGCTCTGTGTTTCAAACTGATAATAGTGTAATTGTATAAAATGTTTTTTAAACATTAATGGAAGGAATCAGTGTCAGTGTCTTTTAACAATCAAAGTTAGGGTCACCACGACAAGCTGAATATAGAGTATATTAACTTCAAGAGACATAAAGAGAGGTAAGAGCTATACACAGTAAACTATCACACTGATTGGCTCTGTTAAGTGATGCATATAGCCACACCCACCTCAAGAGAAACATGCTAGATTACTGGCATATTAATTATTTTCATTTATCAAAAAAACATCAGGGTCCAGATAGAACTGTCACTTGGTCCTGGTCCGTGGTCTATCATTTAGTGATGCCTGCTGTAGAGTTTAACTGTACAGTATCCATGTGAAGTGAAAAAGGGTTTGTACCTTTAGGTCCACAATCATTTCCAGTTCAACCCACGCAAAGTGTAGTGTGTGCTTTCAGCAGTTCATTAAACAATGCTGAGGATGTGCGCTGGAGGACAGCATTTGGTCTGATCCTGCTACACACGCTTATTATCGCTGCACACAGTCATGAGATTTTACTGGTGTTACTGCTAATGCATTGTTTTTTTTTCCCCCCAGGACAAGTCATCTTTGGCATGTTTGGAGAAAGGAAGCATGGAGTTTCCCTGCTAATTGAGGTTCATAGCATTTTAATTAAGTTCACAGAAAATGTGAGACTCTCCAAAGACCCTGTGGTCTGGATCATACTGAGGACCCTGGAGCTGTGAGATAGTGATGCTCCTACATTTCTTTCTGCCAGAAGAATTTCTAATTTCTAATTTTATAGAAGAATTTCTATAAAGAAGAATTTCTATAAAATTAGAATTAGAAATTTCTATAAATTAGAAATTTCTATAAAATTAGACTGGTTAATTCCTGACATTCCTTTTTTAATAGCCATATAATATTTCTATTAAATATTATATTGCTATTAAATATTAGATTGCTATTAAATATACATTGCCCTCCCCCCCATACCAAACACAGACACACTCGAGTGACATTTCTTCTCACATAAATCTAACACAGCTGTGTTTTATCGGTGTGATAAGAGCTGTCGGTGTAGTGACCCTGAAGTGATGAATGATAAAAACGTGTAATGTAATAATGTTATGAGTGTGTAGGGCTGAGAGTGTGTATCCTACACTCATATCCTCAGTCAATAGACTCTCATCATCTTTGGTGGCTCCTGAAACAATGATGAAAATGGAAGGTTTAGAAAACAAGGTCTTGGTAACGCTGATGGTTTCAGGGTCTGTAAAGTTTTTTTTTTATTTTTTTTTTATCCTCATCCCATCAACAGCTTGTGTTTTCTGTGGCAGTCTAATTTCCCCAGTGACGTCCAATCATCTGCAGGTGATTAGATTTATGACTCCTGTTATTGCACAGGATGGTTCTTGTTCTTGAGGTAGGTTACTGTTTTGCAATATTTCAAAAGTTTTTCACCAACTAGGTGCCTTTTTCTAAAATACTAGTGTTAGTACCCATCGTTGACGGGTAAAGAGTTTTAGAAAAGGTTAAAACTAAAAAAAAGCTGATGAGCTTTAATGTAATCAGTGATATTATTTCAGGTTGAAGCCCACATACATGTTTGCCTGTCTTTTTGTATGACAGAATTTATTAATAAAGTGAAACCTTGGATTGCGAGTAAATTTTAACAAGTGTGTGTGGAAGTCGTCCTACCCAGCAGCCCTCTTTCACCCCTTCCTCTTCTTCTCTCCCTGGTCTCAGAGGCAAAGTGCAGGTTAATTTGTTTCATTTTTACTTTAGATTTTGTATTAATTATTTTTACGTATATACATTTTTTGGGTTGTGGAATGAATCGTTAGAGTTTCTATTATTTCTTATGGGGGAAATTTGCTTTGATATACAAGTGTCTTCATATACAAGCAGGCTTCCAGAACAAATTATGCTCGCAATCCAAGAAATAAAATGAAAAAATACTTCTTTTGTTGTGATCCAAATACACTCCCCATTTAAAGGTAGATTATTAAATTCAGCACATTACTCACTCACTCACTCACTCACTCACTCATTGTCTATACCGCTTTATCCTGTGTACAGGGTCGCAGGGGGCCTGGACCCTATCTCACGAGATGTAGGGCACGTGGCGGGGTACATCCTGGACAGGGTGCCAATCTATCGCAGGCCACACACACATACACAAACTCACACACAATGGCAATTTGGGAATGCCAATTATCCTAACTTGCATGTCTTTGGACTGTGAGAGGAAACCACCACTCACATAACTGTTCATCATATTACTTTTACTCAACATTTTTATTTGAGCAGCTAACATTCTCAGTTTGAGTATTTTACATGCCCCCCCCATGGACTGCTGGGGATATGTTTGCTCTAATGACCATCTCACAGTGGCCATTACAATCACTGCTTTTATTAGAGCCACGGTTTCCGAACATATGAGACAAACTGGTTTTAAACTTTCCGTATTAAGAATAAACACATAACAAACTATGTATAGATCTTAGAAAATTCAGTTTTCAAAACTTGCCTACATTTTTCTGCAGTAAGCCATGCTGTCCCACACATTTGTGTTTGGTGAGGATTCTGGTGGTTTGTAGGGGCATTTCTATGTGTTTCGCATACTCTGTGTATTTAAGGTAAACTATCGCATTGATTGGAACTGTTCCTTCACCCTGGCTCAACCTCAAAGGCAAAAGCGCTGTATTCATCCGAATAACAAAACTTTTACTCAATATTTCGATTTAATTTATGGCCTAGACTTAATGTCACACAAATATCTAAGGACCGGCAAAGTTACATTCAATTGTCAAGCCAGTTTTGCGTGATGTTGAAACTAAATCATCTGGACAGACACAGAGATACAAACGGATATAGAGATATGGATAGACAAATTTCTCCGAGACTGGTTTCTGGTCCTCCAATATATGAAATGTATAGATATAATTGCAAGAGCGAATTATGACCAACTTTTAGACCAAAAAAACTCTTATTTATATAAATACTTTAAAAATATGTCAAAGAAAATGCTAATAAAATATTTAAAATTAATTGGCAGTTGTGGCACCAGGTCTGTCAGAGTCGCAATAGATTTAATGAAGAGGCAGAGATACAGACACAGATATTGTCACAGATACAGATGTTGCACGGCTGCAACAGTAGCGCAGGTTGAAATAGAAGAAAATCTATTCCTTCAGTGAGTTCTGTTGAAGAGACCATTGAAAACTGTGTCTCATAAACAGAACCTATTATAGGTTTTAAGAGAAATGATCTATGGACTAGGGCTCTTTCACACTACGTATATCATGCGCTAATGGCTGTGTAACATTGAAACATAGTGTTAAATAAAAGCTGTTCCAAATCCTGGACAAGGCCAGGACAAGTGTAGAATCAGTTAATAAGTTACCTTTTCAGTTACTGTGCTCCTGGCGAGAGTGGTACAGTAAGGCATCTCCAGGCAGCGGCGTCCTTGTACTGGCACTAACCTCTGGCTTGGAGACTCCCGAATGAGACTCTGACAAGCATTTGTGTAATTTGAACTGTCAGTGCTGATAGTAGGTCTCCAGCAGGAGAGAATGGAAAGAATCGCAGCTCAAGGGGTGAGTGCCTAGACATTAAATAGTTGAGGACATGCTCTTATTGAACACTAAACTAATAGTATCTGGAATCATAAATTTTTTAAAATCACTGTCTTAAAAATTGGAAATATTTCAGCAAGTTCAGTGGCATCATTAGTAATGGAATGCTCGTCTTAAGATTAAATGACGGATCATATATGTCAGTGTTACGATCAAATATTGAATCAAATACTGAATCTCTGCCTCATGGTCTCTTTTAACAGTGAAAATGAAAAGAACTGAACATCAATAGCCAGACATCCAGAAATCACACAATCTAAACTTCTTGCTATTTTGTGGCGGTGTAATGGGTTTAATAGGCCGAGCTTCTAAAAGTGGTCAAACTCGGTTAATGCACGTGTCCTGCATGTTTTCTTAGCTCTTAGCTCAGGTAAGGAGCAGAAAGTAAATGGCTCCATTGTGTGGGCTCAGCATGAACACCTGGGGTCTTGGGAGGAAAATTGTTTTTAAAGCTGCCTCACACACACTCACACATTTTACTCATGCCTCCATGTCGCACTTTGCTTTCGGCATGTTTATGCAAATCATGCTTCCTCCATTTCTCTCCCATAGTTCACCTTAATGTTCTCCAACACCTGCAGCGTAGCACGATTCATAAATATTTATCCTCCTTCACAGGAATAAATGGCTTTACTGTATCACGTAGAACATCTTTGCCAGAAAAGTATCAGAACGTACGTTCTTAGAGTAAACCTTAGCCAGAAAGAAGCTAGAAATGGACTGGATCTTATGTGTATGATATAATTTCATAAGCTATCGATTCTTTCCTCTCAAAATGTCTGAGCGTCCTCATTATACATGCAGCATTGAGACTGAGATGATTTTATTTCTCTCTCTTCTAACTAAAGAATTAACCAACCTCTGTAAGTAACAATATAATGACTTCTTGTCTGCATCAATTCTTTCAGAGATGTTGAAAAGGAATAAAAGAGTCTGTGTCATGCTGTTTAAGATGGATGATGAGTGACAGCGCAGCGTGATAAAGCGGAGGCGCTGATACTGCTTCAAAGTTTTAAATAACAGCACGTCCTTGTGTTTACTTCAAAACATTATCAAAGATTAAAGTTTATTTATTTATTTGTGACAACTTTTCATTACAGCTGACAAATAAGAATCGAGTATTTAATATTATTGTTGTCTATATTATTTTCTTTTTCATATATTTAAATATACACTATTTGACCAAAAACATGTGCACCCCAACCATCCCAAATACCCATATGCGCTTCTCCTTCAAACTGTTACCACAAAGTCAGAAGCACACAATTGTACAGAACGTGATGCAGTGTTACAGTTTCCCTTCACGAGAAAGGTCTTGTTTAGACTGCCAGCTTAAATTCGATATTTGGCATATACAGATTGGAATCAGATTGCTTTACGTGTCTGAAGTGTAAAAAAAAAAAAAAAAAGAAAGAAAATCTGATCAAATCCATGTCTCAGATGCTCTGCCTGCTCAAATTAAATTTTAAACTGTCTATCACTTGCAACCCAAGCTGAAAGTTTAAGTGCACATAGTCACTTGGTATAGGACACAGACAGATTCAGTTAAAACTGAGTTAGAAATTTAAGTTGGAGAGTCTATTACCTCTTTTAGCGCAATTACTGCTAGGAAAGTGTGAAAAAGGCACGAGTATGAAAAGGAAGAGCGGCTTGCTAACCCGCAGTATAAAAATGGAGGACGGTGTGAAATGTCCGATAGCACTTTGAGATGATGTGACCAGACAAAGTTAGAGGGAATGTACAGGACAGGGCAATGTATTAGGAAATATCCGGCTGCATGTAAGCCCCCGATGTTGTTACCAAAGTAACCACTGCAGATAGGTTGACAACGTGTCATATCTGGGCTTCCAGTCTGAACAGAGCCAAATCCAATCTGATCCATGTCAAAGTGGACAGTGTGGACAGTCAGTCCAAAGGATCAGATTTGTCAAGCAAAATCTGACCTTGATTAATTTCTCCTTTAAGCCGTACCAACCTCGAGAAAAACCTGAAGTGTTCAATATGCTATCAATCCCTTAGGAGCCGAGCGTCTGCCTCACTGCCAACGTGATAGAATTCAACTCACATAGAAGTGAGAAGAAAGCCATGTCCTTTGAAGGAATCCAGTAACATTCACCATAAATTAATATGGACAGGACAAGGCTAAGTGGCTAGGTGGAGTCGATGCAAAGAATAACTTTTAAGGTTTCTTACATTAATTAAAGTTGGCAGAAAAACAAATTATATCCTTTTAAAAGTCTATAAAACACAGGTTTTATATTATATATAATATTACTGGTTTGGATGATGCTCTTTGATTCCCCATCTCGTTCTTACAGAAATCCAGCAAAATCGGGTTCATTTGAGCAACTATCAGTTAAAAGTACTGATCATGACGAGTGGGATAGTTTTCATTCCCTCTTGCAGGTGAGTGGGATCCTGTTTGATCTCTAGCTTAAAGGAAACGACAGTGAAAAAAAAAATGAGTCGAGTTCAAGAAGAAGATTCTACAAAGTGTGTTGTCTCGCTGTCTGCTCTCTAACACACAGGAACTCTTTATAAACGGGAAAAGGGCTCATTATTGAGACATACTGTACCTAGCACTGTCTAACACAAATACATATTTGAGGCACGAAATTCACCCAAAGAGAAAATAATAAAAGATACCCCTAGAGCGAGAGCACAGAAGCCATTAAACAGGAGAGACACTACGAGGTCTCAGAGCAGTTCCCCGTCAGTGAAAGACTCTTAACACAAACTACTGTTTCACTTCACGTGAGATTTCATGTGTGAGTGCAGGGCGTACAGCGGGTCTCGCAGCTGAAGCCACACTAACGTTTGCTCTGTGATCCGCTTCACATTGTTTCGTGACAGCTTCATTTCTCCCAGCTCACAATCTAGAGTAATTCGTCAGCTAAAACTCATCACACTCCCTCATGTAGAAATCGCATTATTAAAGTAAAGACTGGAATTGCTCATGAGCTCAGGTGAGACCACAGGAATAAGATAGAATACAATTAAACCACTTGTACAACATGTGGAAAATGATGATTACTTTACATGTGTAAGTCACTGAATATTGTAAAAATGTGTCAAGAAAGCACAGATATGGTATAAATACATATGAAGACTGAAATTAAATACGACAAAAAAAAAATGATTCAGTGACAGAAAGGACAACATGAACAAATCAGGAAACTAAACAGATGCAAGACAAATACCAATGAAAACCAGAAACTCAAATAACACAAAACACTTGTGAACAAAGACTATGAAGGAGGAGACAGTGGAACACAATGTCAACACAAAAACCACATTAAAAGGTCCACAGTGACTGAAGCCAACCTAGGGCAACCCTAAGAAAATAAATTACAAAAATTTTATGTTTTTACGATCTAAAAATAAAATAATTGAATTGCATGAAATAACACATTTAAAAAAAATCTATTATTGTAAATTTAAAATAAACATGTCCTGAAAATCTGGTTGAAAAATGTGAGTCAAGTTTAGAATTTAAAATCTTATATACAAAAAGCATAAATAAATAAATAAATAAATAAATAAATAATGTAAAAAAAAAAAAAAAAAGATTTGTTTTGTGAAAAAAAGTATAAAAGTTTTAAGTATGAAATATATAAGTTGTGTGAAAAAATACGTATGAAATTAAGTTACTCTTATACAAATATTAAAATAAAAGAAATCAATTTAAAATAAACAAATTTGTAAAAACAAAAACAAAATGTAAATAAAAAACATAAATTAATCAGGCTAACAATTAAATGTGTACATAAATTAATTATTATTTTCATGTATTTAAATTATGTAAACATGAAATATGTGTATCATATTTGTAAGTAAATTAACTGTGCATAAAAAATGTAAAAACAAGAAAAAAACAAAAACAAAAAAGAGATAAAAAAAAAATAAAAGATAAATAAAAGATAAATAAAATGTATATTTACATATGATTATGAAAGAAAATGAAACAGAAGAGAAGAGAAGAGAAGAGAACACTATCCTCGGGCTTTAGGGAGGATGCGAGCATTGCGATCTCCTCCCTATTAAAGTCCTTCGCGCTCAGCTCGCCGTCTTTAAAGCGAAAACGCGAGCCGCGACGCATACCGGTGGTTCGCGTACTGATCTGGCGGAAGCACATGAGACTGAATCCTCCCTCTCTCTCGCTCTCTCGCCGGATCATGAGCCTTTTACCGTCCACTTCTCAAGCGCGCTCCGGCGCTTCTTGTAAAGGGGCGCGAGAAACCTCCTCTCTCGCTTCCACGGAGACGGAAACTTTCACTTCAGAGCGCTCCTCTAGCGATGAGCGAGCGTATCTGAAGTTATTAGAAGTGCCGATACGGTTACACCTTACACCTCGATTGGACCGCAGGAGTCCCCCTAGCCGGTGGCTGGGGGAGGGGCCTCAACAATGGTCCCTCCCCTTCTTTGGCGACAACTCATTCATAGAATAAACTCTATTCATCCCGTGTTTTTGTGCCATTGACATCGATTTATTCGAGTGTCGTTGATGCAAAAGCGTGGTGATATATGATGATGCCCCAGATTGAAGAGATGCTTGCGGGCTATCTCGCTCCTGGGAGCTTATCCTTCCTGAAAAGCCCACACTCCCCCACCAAGCCGTGTAGACTAACATCTTCGTTGGTGGGGAAAGCTTTTCAGGCAGTGGGTCAGGCTGGTGCTGCCCTGCACACCATAGCTGTTTTTTGCAGGTATACCAGGCTGACCTACTGAGAGATCTGAGCACTGGCGGGTCTATCGACGCCACGGCGTTTGCGGAGCCACAGATTTATTTCTCCGTGCCACCAAGCAGACGGCCCATGTTATTGGCCATTCTATGGCTGCCATGGTTGCCACGGAGAGACATCTGTGGCTTAACCTCACGGGCATCAAAGACAGGGATCATGTTTCCTCCTTGATGCCCCCATCTCGCCTTCCGGCCTCTTTGGTGACGCCGTAAATACTGCCGGCACTAGGTTCCAGGAGGCGAAGCTCTATGAGCAGGCCTTTGTGAGGCTTTACCCCCACTGTGCTCAGGACTCGAGACCGTTGGCCACCCAGTCCCGACTAGGTCCGGTTCTTTCCAGGCATGTAGCGCAAAAGGAGAGTGTGGCTAGCCGAGCACCCCTCGTAGAGATTGGGGCGGGACTCGCCGCCCTTCGCAGTCTGCCCTCAAAGAGGCCAGACCTGAGGAGCATCATTTCCTCTAAAAAGGAGTCCTGTAACTTACGTGTCTCCCCCTGGGGAGGGGTGTGTAAATTCCAATAAGGAATATAGACTCCTTCCTGGCACCCACAGGAGGCCGTGGTTCAATCTCGGCCACCACTGGTGTTTCGGGGAGCAGCGGTCCCCAGAGAAATGTTAGGTGCTCAGTTCCCTCCTGAAATGTTTCAGTATGCCGAATATCTAACACCGAAGTGTCAAAACTTGTGCCCCTTTTAGAAAGGCTGGCAGTGGGGAACCTACTGCCAGGTAAGTCTCTTTAAGTACAAAGCGATGTAGAGAGAGGCTACAGGATTCGTTTTGCACATGCCGTGGTCTCCACTTCCATGAAACCGGAACAAGCGCATTTACTGACTCAGCAATTACAGACTTTGCTGGAAAAAGGGGCCATAGAACATTTTCCCCTGCCAGACGGAGAATCAGGCTATTACAGTCAGTATTTCTTGGTTTCCAAGAGAGGCAGGGGGTTGAGTCCAATTTTACATCTTTGTGGGCTGAATATCAAAATGTTGACAGCCAAAATTATTGTTTATCAAATCCAACCAGAGGATTGGTTTGTGACAATCGACATAAGGGATGCATTTTTTCATATAGAAATATTGCCACAACACAGGAAGTTCCATGGTTTCAGATACAGGTACTGCACACAGACACACACATTTTATATCCAGCATCCAAGATTATTTTGCCCACACATCAGTGAGAATTTTATTAAATCCGGTCTGATACCTCTAAAATTAGTGTGTGAAACCTGGCACGTTCAGATTGACACAGTGTCAGTTAATTATTAATGTTTGTTGCACATAAGGATGATGTGCAGGAGATACATGAGTGTATTCAGAGCCGGCAATGTACATTTAAAAGCTGCATCCATATTTATGTGGAGAAAGTTCCTCATATTCAGTGTTTATTTTAAATATTTATATAAACCACAGGAACTCGTTTTTTTTACAGCATCTAAACCTACAGCCCGCGACAGCCCATGAGAGAGCTTATTTTTTCACTATGAAAAGTAAAACTGTACACAAGCTCAGTAATTGTTATACTTTTTTGAAGATAAGTACTTTTCTACTTTTACACAAGTACACATGTAAATTGAAAACCACTACTTTTACTTGAGTAACATTTGAACTAGGGAGTCTCTACTTTTACTCAAGTACAGGGTTTGTGTTCTTTGCCCACTTCTGGCTAAATGACTGGGTTTAAACACAAGCGCTTGCCTTGCCTTCAGAACATGAATATGAAGTCTGCAGAATGTTTTGTTTTTCCTTTGCTATCAAATCCATAGAACTCTACTATACAGTATGAAGGAAAAGATTGAGAAATAAATATTGCATGAGAGTGTAATTAAAAAAAAAAAGATATTGTCCGCAACTTGTCCATGTTATATTTATAAATTTTAGCATGACATCTTGTGGCTACATCAGTTAGACTGTCATTGGTTTTAACCCTTGAGCTGAGAAAACTCTGTTTACATTCACAATTTGACTCAGAGTCAGACACATCTCTGTTTTTTGGGAAACTCATATACTGTATGTTATTAATACATGACTAAATATGTAGCTTGTAATAGAAAAGTAGGCAGGGAGGATTAAATTATAGTAATCTGTCTGTGTTTGCAGGTGGAGCTGAGATGGACAGTGTCCTGAAACAGACAGCAGATGAGGTTTTTTAGGGACTTGAAATACTCAAGCTCAGTGTTATATTGCAGTATAATGGGCTGATCGATATTTCTTTTTTCTGTTAATGGAAGCTCTTATAGTCTTTGCCTCATAAAAATAGAAGACAGAGCAGATGGTAATAAGCAGCTGGTGAGAAGGATGGCATCTAAGGAGTTCCTAAACACAAAATCATGCTGGTAAATTGCAACCTTGCTCACAGGATTTTCACTTGAGATCTGTGTCTGAGTAAATTTCTCACTCTCTGTACTGTTCAACAAGGCTGTCTCTTTAACCTCATTGGCGGCTCATTATTTTAAAATTTGTTGCTCTCTAGATTCAAATATTTAACAGCTAATGTAGGGTTTAAAAGATCCTTAGTAAACTAGTCAACTCAGCATCCCATAAAGATGCCCATCTGCTCCAATAAACTCCCCACGAGCGCGCATTTAAATTCATAGAGGAACCAAGCACTTAGAAACCTCAGTCCCTGTGGCTCCTTCACAGAACATCTCAACTGCAAATGTAATCAAATCAAGGAATTTGAAGCACGATGATGTTGGGATTGAAAGGTGTCGCTGCTCTCAAGCTTTCATTCCTCCATCTGTACATCCATCTGGATCGGCAGCATGTTTAATAGATCTCACTCCCACGATATGGAATGATTACACAAGGGTTAATGACTGAGACAGTCAGCGGTTTACAGTAGCTCATAGCAGAATCAGAAGAGATATGAGCATATGGCTGGATTATATATTAAATACACCAGGCTTGTCTTGGGAATTATTTAATATCTGCTGAGACGCACGAAGGAACAAAAACTAAATTTTGCGCTTACAGTTAGCTTAATGACAGTTTGGACAGATTTTTTTTTTTTTTTTATCAATGAATGATCATTACAAGCCTGGCTGGTAAGAGAAGGAGTGTTTATAGCTGCTATAGAGTGAAGATTAATGAACTGCAAAATGATGTAACAGCCTGGTTAACTTCTACAACACCAGGCCAAATATCCATGAACTGGTCTACAAGCATCACAGTGCCTATCTTTCATAACAAGGACGATCGAGCAGAATGTTCCAGCAACCGATCAATATGTCTATTCTTACACACCATGAAAATTTTGAAACAGGTTCTCAACCATCACCTATGCAACATCGTCCAGCTTCAGGGTCCGCACTGTAGTAGTTGTTGTTCATTCTCATCATGAGAATGACACCACAAAATGTACAGTAGCATGTTAGGGACTTTGCTCTATGAAAAGGATGGTATGCTCTCTGCCACCACCTGAGAAGAACTCCAGCGCCAGGTGAAAGATCATCTCAGGTAGTTTGGTGTGTGCCTTAATATCAAGAAGACTTAATAAATCTTTATGTGAGCTTGATTATAAAAAACAGCAAAAACCTGGTAAAAGCGTATACTCAGCAAAAAAAGAAACGTCCTCTGACTTTCAACTGTTTTTACTTTCAGTAAACTTAATGTGTAAATATTT
>JAQMYI010000009.1:3325185-3338986 GCA_030014275.1 Clariallabes melas
AAAAAAAAAAAAAAAAAAAAAAAAAAAAAAAAAAAAAAAAAAAAAAAAACACTGTAAATCCATATAGACATGGCAACTTCTGTTGTCATGGTTACATGACAAAATGGATTAATAATCTATTTTCTATTGAATTAAAAAAATTTTTTTTTTAACCTTCGTTATCGTAGGAGCCGGCGACAGATCGGGAGATGTATCCCGGTACAACGGCGATCATGGCAGCGGCAAGAAGTCCAGCGCCAGCATCCTGTCAGAAAGAGGGGGGAAAAAAACGTGTAAAAAATGAAACTAACCCTACATTATGACTATTATAATCAAGTAAAACAGGACAGAGATGACAAACCTTGAGCTCCTTGGTGAAGTGGTAGGTGACGATGGCGGTGAAGGAGGAGAAGAGCGGTGCTAGGAACACGCACACATTCCGGATGTCGATGGTGATGTGAAAGAAGTGCAGCATGTGGTAAAGAGCCGCCGAGGTCACCATTAAACCTGCACGGGAGAAGCTGTTCTTCTTAGTGATGTCACAAAAAAAAACAAAAAAAGAGTCTGAACTGTTCACATGCAAATCATACTGGAAGGTACAATTGGTTGTACAAAAAAATCCAGAGCGATACTGAAAACCTAGGACATGTTCATTTGTGTATAGGGATGGACCAATCGAATTCATGCATGCATGCACTAGCACCGCATTCGGATTCGCTCAGCATACCGGGATAGATGGTGCCTCCGATAATCCTACCGAGCGGGTACCACGCGCGATCATCGAACCAGTTGTGAAACTTGTAAAAGCCCTCTTCCGCCAGGAATCGAGTGGTGCGGTAATTGAAATACCTTTTGGAAGCAAAGCGAGACATGATCAGGACCATCATGTACGTCTCCATCAGAGCATCTTTTACACTTTTAAAGATACTCACGGATCGAACTCGTGGATGACGCTCTCGAACCTCAACACGGAAAACAGGCGAGTGGAAAACGCTGTGCAGCGCGAGAGAGAGAGAGACAGGAATGAATGAGTGCGAGGCAGTAAGCTAAAGCCTTGCTGTAGAACCAAGAAACATAAATCACTCACAGAGCACGGCCGCCATGGACAGGATGAGGAGTTTGAGCAGCGTGTCCTGTTTCTCATAGGACAGCCGCAGAAAGCCCATCTTGGTCATCTTTACTTTGCTAACACTCAATCCCTGAGGAAAAAAAAAAAAGAAAGGCACACAAGTCAGGTGTTTACTGACACACGTAACATTCTCTGCGACAGTATTGTTCCAAATATCCAGTCTGACGAGTCTTATAAACATGTAGGTATTCCACCCAGGTAGGCTTGGTTTTTTACCTGTTCTAACTGTATAGTACTGTATTCACGCAAATCCCGCCTCCCTGCACCAGGATTGGTTTATAGGATCAATCTCCTGAGTGCTGATTGGCTGATTTCACTGTCAAAGTTCATAAAAATTGTGGTGATGAAGGGGCGGGTTTTGTGGAACACAGATAGGGAAATAATTCAAGGTTGTTGTTATTTTAAAATGCAAAAAATATATAGTTTATTCATTTAGATTAAAAAATAATTGAACGAACAAGTCAACTGACATAAATTACGTTAGATTAGATAACATGGGCTGACTAGCTGCCTGCTAAACTGGGCCAAAATGCAAGAAAATGCTCGTTTTATTTTCCCACGCGTAATACATTTACAATTCTTTCCAGCTATACAAAAATAATGTTTAAAAATCAAGCAAGAAAAAACTTTTAAAACCTTTTAAAAAGAGGTTAATTTCCTACTGCTAATCTGAACAAGCTTGCTAGCTAGCATGCTAACACTACAGCCTGCTACACTATTCTAAACATTTTTGCTTAAACTAATGATCTCAGTATACATTGCAAAATATCTCTGTTTACCTCAGGGCTATTTAGCAAATTATAAAAAATAATTAAAGTACCAATTTCTTTCATCGGCGGTTCACTTCCACTCCGCTCCTGCTTACACACTTTCCCTTACACACACTACTCTCTGAGCACTCAGAGCCCCGCCCAGCCACGTAAAACCCGCGCTTATTGGCTGAACGGCAACAACGTCTACGTTTCCTCGTTTCTGATTGGTTGCCCAGGTGTCACTTAAGCCGTGACGGGATTTACGTTTTCCTTATGTGCCTCAGAACTGACGTGTCCTTACAGATGTACAGCTTTACACAGAAAAGTACAAAAACAATAAGTGCAAACTATTGTGTTTTACTTCAACAATATGTTATGCACTAATTACATTTTAAATTAACTGGCAGCAGAAATAGTTTAATGAACTGACTTAAAAACTCTTAGCCACAGAAAAACATTAGAACTGTGCAAACATTTTAAAGAAGGCCATAAATGACAATCTGGCCTGGGCAGCCTAGAGAAACTGATCCTTGGAATTCAGCAAAGAGATGCATCCATCTGTGGGAACTGTACACACAATCATACAGTGTAACAAGGAATTATATAGAGGAAAATAAAGGGAGTTTTTACACTCCTGACCGTGTTGTTATTCTGCACAATCAAAAGTTCCAGCCTGACTTGAACACACCTTACAGTTAAACTCATATATATTGTTCTGGATGTTGTACAAACGAATAAGGCGTCAACTTTATCTGGTCTCAATTTGTTCAGAGTCGTGCTGCAACAGTAGAGAATCTTTCCCAAACTTTATTGGGATACTACAATTGTCTCAAATATTTAAATATAATTAAAGTTTACAGGCAAGTCTGGGCAAAACTTTACACTCAAAATTAGTAACTTCGATCACTTCAATGAAATTAAATGGCTTCAGGACAAACATATGGTTTAATTTGCTATTTTGTTTTTTGTACAGATATTTCTTATATATTGTCTTGATATACTTTTAGAAAATTTTTATATTTTGTTCTATTTTCTTATAGTTTCAGCTATTTATTTCTTGTTAATTGTTTTTAAATTTTAAGGTCACAGGTGGTCGTATAAGCATTTCACCTATCGTACTGTGTATGACGTGTACTGTATGTGACAAATAAAATTTGAATTTGAACTAATACAGTATTAATAACCAACATCTATGCTCTCTGAGAATATTATTTATTTATTCTTTTATTTAACAAAGAAACAAGTCCTTGGTTGAAAAGTTTGTATCCCTGCTGTAGGCACTTTTCATATTACCGTCATAACAATCCCAAGAAAAGACCATAAAACCGATAAACTTGTATATACAGACCAAATTTATTGAAATAAGGTTTAATACTTTTTACAAAAAAACAATCACTCACAAACACCAACCTGCGTTGGTAACACTATATTCACTTCTTACGTTAATGACATACAGATTAAAAACAAAACAAAGAAAAAATAAAATAAAAATAAAAGAAGTACACCACACATCACTCTCTCCCGAGTGGATATGCTGACGGTGAGCCGGGGCCTCTGTACTGTATGTGCTTCGGTCAAACGTTAATAATCTGTTGAGATTCCTAAATGACATCTATATGAATATTGATTGATACGTGAATATCATAAGAAGGACGGTGACTGTAGTGAAAGTTAGACTTGGCCATGGCATTATCGAGCTTAACGTCAGGTCCGGACATGTGAACAGCAGCAGCGTAAAGCCTCGTTGTCATTTTTGATTGCTGAAAGATCTGATTGGAGTTCCGCATTCAGCTCTATATTCGTATTGAACAGGACCATCCTTATAGAAAAAGTGCAGCTTGTTTAGTTTATCACGATAAACTCTTCATCTCGATCAAGTGTGATGATTAATCAAGTGTAACGGAGACTGACTGGTTGAGAGGCTACAACCAAATGAGAACGTAAAACATGAACTAGACACTGTTTTGTTAATTAAAAGGGCTTTTCAATTGTTCCATTGCTCTATCGTTAACGACACAAATGCGACTCGGATACAGCCATTAGCTGGGGTAATAAAGGAAATCACAAGGCCAGGTAAAAAGAACAGTGTGGGCAGCGACTAGGTGCGATGTGGCTAAAACATGTTTTTGTGCTGTAGTTCCTATAAAAACCACCCGAATGGCACACGACGGGTACAAAACTCAGTCCGATGTGGATACACAGCTCTGTCTCGCTCGTCATTCACAGTTAAAACAAAGCCTGATCAATTTTTTCCTCAAGGACATTAAAATGCATTTAAAAACACAAAGAACGCAATATCGTATTCCCGTCTGCAGAGCGCCTGAGGTCACTGATGAGGCGAAGCCTTGTGGCGGATCGGGGACGCGTGAGGAGAGGCCAGTTTATCTGTGGAGCTCGAGGAGGTCAGAGATGTCTGCAGATGAACCGTCTTGTGGAAGAGCTTGTTGCTGATCAGGACCACAAGGGAGAAGAGGCGAAGCTGGAAATGACTGAAAAAAAAGAAACGGGTTATCTCTGAGCAGCCAGTGCTGATAAAATCCCTGTCTGTCACTAGCAGTAAAGAAGTCATGGACTTTGTGTAAATTAGTCTAAGAGAAAAAGGCGTGTCCGCATATACGGACCGGTGTCTGTGTCTACCATGTCGGTCATAGTAGAAGAGGCGTGGCTTATGTGAATATCATTTAGACTGAAAGAGGGGTGGCCTATTTGCAGGTCAGTTAGAATTAAAGAGGCGTGGTCTATGTGGATGTCAGAATTAAAGGCGTGGCCTAAGTGCATGTCATTTACAGTAAAAGGCGTGGCCTATATGCATGTCAGTCAAAGTAAGAGAGGTGTGGCGGCCTATGTGCTACTACTTTTGCATGAATTTATTAATAAATCGACTAACTAATGATGTTATCAGATCATGTCAATAATAAAAGGAGACATCATTTTATAATAACAGGATCTGCATTAAGCATGAAAATGTCATGTGTTATTAAGACTCACTAGAGCTTCACAGGTGTCTTGGCCTCGTTGGCGCTGATAATGAAGAGCGGAAACAGAATGGAGAAGAGACAGCCACTGAAAGAATGCGAAAGAATTCTGTAAAAATCTTTATTATACAGGAGCAATGCACCCAATGTTTGACACTCAACATTGAAGGACATTAAACTTTAAAGTGTATTATAGATTTTAAAAAATAAATAAATAAAACTGGCATGTTTAATTGCAACAGCTCATGCACTTCGAGTCACACGATGTACGCACGACATCCAGATTTAACAGCCGGAATAGATCTCATACCTGATGATGTATGAAGACGGCAGTGCAGTCAGCAGGGCCATGGGCAGACCGAAGCCAAAGTAATATGGCCAGTTCCTCTCAATGTTCGACAGCCTCTGGTGCATCTCAATCCCTTCCAACCACAAAGCAGACACGTCACTAACAGCACTTTCGCACAAACACAGACACTTGGATCATTACAGACAGACAGACAGACGAGCTGAGGAGGAGCTCACCATGGTTAAACCATCGGTATTCAAAGCAATAGAGCGAATAGAGCAGAGACATGTGAAGGAGGCTGACCGTCTGTCCGATCGCATCGATGGGAAACAGACTCACAATCATTCCCTAAGAGACAGAACAAAAGCACACAGAAAGAAAAAGGAAGAAAAGTAAACATTTATCTGAAAACTTAACATTCACACTGTAGAAAACAGTACAGTTTTTTAAAAATTATTTTCTATTGCTTTATGGCAATAGTTTTTTAAATAATGTTATATTCCTACAAAAAAAGAAGAAAAAAAAAAGAAATTTTAATAAGAATAATAATAAATCTTATTTATTTTTCCCCCTTTTATATATTTAATAGCATTATTCTTTCATGTTGTTAAATTAAATATATAAATTAATTATAAAAAATATATACATTTCTATAAAATTAAAAAAGCATAAATATATTGATTTGGCATTTTACTAAATTTGTTTAAAATATCATTTTCCTTTACGGTTATTACTAGGTGTACACAAAAATACAAATAAAAAAAAATATATAAAAATAACTTACTGGTTCAGAACCTTGCTACACTATGTGTATATTTATTATTGTTTTGGTCCACTTTATTTTTAAAATATTTTTTATTATTATTTTTTTTATTAAGCAATAATCTACTGACCTTTAACCGTAAAAAGTAGCGCCGCACAATTACTTGCTTAAAACTTCAAATGATATCGACCTAAATATTTAATCGCAGAAGGATGCAATTTATTACAGGTAACAGACACAGAGTCAGGAATTTATGTAGCGTTTGTTACTTATCATTTATTTATTAATTTTTTTTATTTAGAAGTGACAAATTAAAATTGGCAAACACCTGCTTAATAGGATAATTTATCCCATTCTTCACGTTAGCTTGAATCCAAAAATGGTACATTTAATAGAAATACATCACATTTTTTTTTTTTTTTTTTTAAATCAGATCAAGCAGCCCTAATGTACATACTTTGAGATCCATTTTAAATGCCTAAAATGATAAGAACTCAATTTTCCATCAAAAATTTCATTTAAAATACTGCCAGTATTTTACAATCACATGCAACTCGCTGGGTTTTACCTGTGAGTTTACCTGTTTAACAAGGACAGAAAAACAAATCCCTTACTGTACCTGAATGAGGAAGAGGGCCTGGAGGAGGAGGTTGAAGAGCATGTCTGCTATAATCTTGCTCACACTCGGGAAAGGCTGAGCTTTGCGTCCGGATACTTCGAAAGCCAGATCGGCAATGTCCTATACGGAAAGGTTAACACGCACTTTTATGCTGATTGTAGTCTGACACAAAAACCATCCACCATCTTATCTTCCTCTATGCTCTACACAATTCAAAACTCAAAAAGTGATAAATATAAAAAGTTAACGCGACCTGACCTGGAACCAGATGGCATTGACGATCTTGCTGAGCACAAACAGAGGCAGGACCCAGAGCGCACTGAACACTGACGTAAGGATGAACTCCAACCAGGACCACACATTTCCATGCAGTGACGGATCACCTGAACATCACAGATGCCACAGAATAATAATTTTTATTTGCTAGCTAATGGATTCGCAAGTCGAACAAAACACCGGGGTGAGATGAACATACCGATGATTTTTGCTGTGAGAGTCTGGAGCAGTGGTATAAACACTCGGTAGAAAAGAAACAGACTTAGCTGTTAGGGGAGAAAAAAAAAACAAAAAAACAATGTACTCATGAGTTAAGTGAGAAACGTAAAGACACTTAAAGCATCATTTCACCAGTTATTAGACAAAACAGACATTTATAGCTTCTATAGAAACCATCAACAATTTTAAAATCTCAGTCACTGATCTGCATTAGTAACAGTAATAAAACAATCAATCATTAGTACTGATAGTTAGAAAATTATACCCTGTACAGTTGTGCTCAAAGGTTTGCATACCTTGGGAGAATGTGTGTTTTTTTTAAGAAAACATGAGTGAGAATGCAAAATAATTATTATTTTTTCCTTATAGAACTCAAGTTCATATGTAAGGCATAACAGAATGGCACAATCATCAAACAAAACATAACGATAAAGATAATGAGTCAGCCTCACTGGTTTCAATGAATCAGTCCTGATGGTGAATGATCCTAAATTCAGAAATTCCTTAACAAGACAGAGTTCACAGTCCAATACAGTGGACAAAATAGCGTCCGAGATTTCCCTTGCGATTTAAAGACGCAGATTCAACACGGTTTCATTTGACGTGTGAGATTAATGTCCTTGTCCCCGTGACTTACAGTTTTTGGCCACATGATGGCAGTGTGGGGAAAGGGGACAGAGTCTAGTGGATTGGTATGCTTTACATTGTATATTTGTGTCAAAAGCGTATAATACTCACTTTGTCAGAGTTAAGAACAAATCTGACCTACGAACATGCTCCCGGAATGTAACTCATTCGTTAGTCAGGGATAACCTGTATCATGAATTGACCCCTTTAGCATGAATGGTGGCATGCAGTCGTTCGTAATAATTTTACATGTAGTCCATTCTCTCAGGTGGTGTAGCTGCTTAGTCTTCTTGGCAAAATGCCTCCGGTACCTGTATTTTTTCTTTTTTTGGTTGTCTTGCATGAACTGCACGTTTGAGATCTCCCCAAAGTGAGGACTTTGATGGCCGGTCCAGAACCTTCACCCTTTTTCTGCTGTAGCCATTGGTCGGTAACATGTATAGTGCTTTTAATAATGAAGTACCTCCTTATTACATAAAACGCCTTAAAACGCCTTAAAACATCATCACTCCTTTTATTGCTCTTTCATCCCTCTGCTGCGGCTCCCAGTGGCTTTGGAAAGTAATGAGTATTTAATTTAAATGTATTTACTTTTAGCTCGTTAGTTTTTTTAAATGCAATTCTTAATTTGAAAATTCTTGTAGAAATGTGTTTAATTTTTTGTCGCTCAAAATATGCGTCACAACCGCCGATGTGCGACACCCGCCGGCACTATATTAATATAAATAGTACTTTTTTTTTATTCAGGTTGACAGCTGACTCCACGCTCCAGTACACGCAATAAAAAGGGTGATGGCTCACAGAAGCAGATGGCATTTTTGGTTTGCTGCAGGTGGATAATTTAAAGTTTGGCTTTTTATTTCATGAATACATTTTTGTTGTATATAAATTTTTTTCTCTGTAGCAGTTCACTTAAATGCAACAAACTCCAGTTTTTTAAACATAGCATAAAGGTAAAAAATTATATATGTAGTGTTATCTTCACTTTAGACCTCAAAACGGTTTTGTGGCTCCCAGTGACCCCTGAACTATGTGATTGCTTAATGACTTCATGTGACCACAATCCTTGAATAAGAAAAAAAATATATTTTAAATTATTAGTCATACTTTCCAAATAAATGGTGATGTTTAACATTTTCTTTAAGGGTATGCAAACTTTTAAGCACAACTGTATATGGCATTCCAGTTTATTTCCACTGGATGCCTTGGGTGCCCATGATCCTGTCACCAGTTTGATTACGGTATTTGGCAGACACCCTTATCCAGAGCGACTTTATTTTTATTTCATTGTAAATCTAAGCTACATTGTACATATGTTGAAGGTCAAGGGTCTCGCTCAAGGGCCCAACATTGGCCACTTGGTGGTGGGATTTGAACCTGGAGCCTTCCGATCAATGCCTTAACCATGACTCAACTCTTTTAAACATATTTTGCAACATATTTTACTATAATATTCTAACATTATTTTGTGTACTTTCATTACCACAGATGTAGCTGGACGTATTGTAAACTTTAGAAAAGATATATATTTTGTAATTATAAAAAAATAATCAACATGATCAAAATAATCAAAATAATCGCTCGGCGCCGACCGCTGCTCCTCCCTTTTCTGCTCTATATTTTTTAACATGCGCTTATGAGGGTGTAATTGTGATATGATAACAATACAATTCCAAAATTCCACACATACTAAGTTGCAGCCACACCTACTAAGATATATACACTATATATATTTTTAGGCCTGAATACAAAAATTAACTAATAAATATTCACTGAGTGAGAGAATACGTACCCAGAACACGCCTCCGTTCCAGGCACAACACTGAAAAATCCTACTCGCTACTTTGGGCTCACTGATAACACAACAACAAGGAGCACGTTACAAACGGCACAAAAGTGAAAGACTGTATCTCATGCACGCTGATGCACGTCACACCTACTTCTCATGTTTACGGTCCTGACTCTGCGCCCGTCTCTGTGCCAGAGGGCCGCTCGCTCGGCGCCGCCGCTGATCCTCCCTTTTCTGCTGGATGCGAGCGTCGAGCTTCGTGATCGTCGCGATCCCCAGAATAGAATCCTTCATCCCCTGAAGGTGAAAACATTTTCAAAATGTATCTCATTTTTCTTTCAGGAAACAACTAAAATTTCCAGTAATTATTGTTAAATTATGCTCCAACCAAAATCATCATCATCATCATCATCACCATCATCCCAAACACATGTAGACTCATGTTTTTTTTGCCTCCACATCCCCCCCCCCCTGAAAAGCGTTTTCACAGAACCCCTCCCATAAAAGCCCAAATTCGATTCTCTAAAAATAGTTACTGATATCAGATTCCTAAAGACAAGTTCTAAAGTTCTTGCGTTAGACAAGTGCCTAACGCAAGGGTGTCGAAATACTGAAAATAACTGAAATTACATCTACACTGTTTTTTTTAAATTATCACTCAAAGTCTGTGACCAATATGCCTTATATTAATTTCTAAAATAATTGAATGAAACAAAAGAAGAGATTGTGACTGGTAATCTGAGAGCGCCTGATCTAAATTTAACTTTCTCAGTGTTTAAGTCTAGGCTAAAAATCTATTGATTTAGGCAAGTATTTTTTTAAATATACTGACAGAGTGTTATGGCGAACTGGTATGTGTAGATGCTGTCTTCCCCACTCTTATTGATTACTCAGGTTTGTTGACATTAGTTGCTTTACATCTCAGTTCCCCCTCATGTCTGTGTTTCCTTCTGGCTCTCCCTTTTAGTTATGATGTCATCATTAGTCCTGCCAGAGTCCCTGCTTGCACTCTGCACTAAATATACATTCACCCTATACATTAAGAAACTGTGGGTATACAAAACTGCTCTCTCTCTCTCTCTCTCTCTCTCTCTCCTCTGTGCCGCTCCTGAGTTGCCAGTGATCCGGACCCCTTCCGCCCTCTGAACATGTCTGACTCTTTCTATTGTCATCTCAGGGAGTTTTTCCTTGCCATGCTAACCCTCAGCTTGCTCATCAAAGACAATCTAATAATTGTAATATATAAAATATATAAATTAAATATATTTATAAATATATAAATTAAATTATATCTATAATTTATACACATTTCCACACATCTTTCAAACTTAGCTTATTTTTGTTTTATTCTGTGAAGCTGCTTTATGACAACAACCATTATTAAAAGCACTATACAAATAAAACTGAATTGAAGTTATGCTGACCGTCGCAACATTGCGGAGGAAGGCCCTGACGCTGTCCGCCATCTCCAAACCAGCTGGAGAATCATCAACTGCAGAAGGAGGGTGAGCCAGGAAGTAATCTCATGATAGGAGCAGGAAATCCCGGTAAACTGTAAAGACAAAAAATATTTTCTTTATGAGGAAAATATGACAAGGCAACTGATGGCGATTCCAACAAAGGATTTTGCAGAGGCACTGGGAGAAGTGTCCCAAGGTGCCTACTTTGAAGGGGATTTAGGCATTGTCCTATGTGCAATGGTACTCATTCTTCAGAAAATTTTAATAATAATGTTTTTCCTGTTACATGGCTGTATCAAGACCTTCTATGTTGTGAGGATGACAATTTTTAATTTTTTTTCTAAATAACTTATGTGACTAGGGCTTGCCAAAATGTGAATCACTATTTTCCTCCATGGGAACTGACGAGCACAATTCTCCCCTTTTTTTTTTTTGTTTAAACCAAAACATTTTTCGCATTCAAGTAAAAAAAAAATAATAATAATAAATTTTCCCGTCTACAAAGGACTTTCAAGTCTCTTGTATTAAAAAAAATCATTAACCTCTTGAGACTTGAATGTCCTCACATCAGGACGACATTTTCTCCCAACCACATTGTCTATATTTACTTGTACAATCCTTATATGAGGATCATTGTGTAATGACTTTTTGCCAAACTTACCTCTATTTAGAGACATTGATTAGGTTTATAGTTATAAGGTGCTAATAAACAAACTGAGAAGAAATTACAGTGTAGACAACAGTAGAGTCTGGGTCTCAGGAGGTTAAATCGGTTTTCCCTATTTAATGGTGAATAGAGTGAAAAACTGAATCAAGATTTTTCAATTATTTAGAAATTCCAATTAACCGTGCATCTCTACATGTGACAATCTGATTTTTTTTAAACATTGTAGATATTGTAAAAAAAAAAAAAAAATTGTTGTTGTTGTTTAAAACTGTAATACAAGATTAGGATTTCCTATATGAAAAATTTTGTACTTATGCTTTTTATTTTTTTAAACCTGCAAACAGATATTGAAATATTTTGTACATTTTCCTTTTACCTGGAAGTGTACAGTTAGTGTGACATCACAAAAAAACTTAATAATGGTCCAAACATGTGCCTAAAAATGTATATACACCATTTCCAGATAAAATATGAAAATGTAAGAGCTACAAAGAACACAACAGCCTGAGAACAAGAAAGATCAGTACTTCCTTTTCGTTCTCCAGCTTATTGTGTATGGCTGAGTGCAAGTGTGTACACCCTTAAGACAAAAACCAACAAAACAGAAGTGTAGGCCTTTTCTTTGTGACAGTATACAAAAACATGACCAAGGTTCAGGAGCAGAAGAAAAAAAAACAGCTCAATAATTATTTTTAAATACAACTCGTGTTAAAAGAGAGTATTACATAAAATAGCATAACGAAACGTTGTTATAAAAATAATAACTGAAATGAAATAGTAATGCTTCCTGATTGTGTTTGTTTGTTTGGTTTGTTTGTTTGTTTATAAACAGCCAGCCAGCTGTTGTGAATCACTAGCTGGTGCTGTTTATTAAATTTATGGTGATATATTTATTTCTACGCACGCCGTTCTCGATTACAGCCTCACTGTACGTGACAAATAATTATTACTATAGTTATATTTTATCTCAGTAAACAAACAAAACACTAACAGCGAACCGCTGTGTGATTTAAACAGAGCTAAGCAAAGCTAAGCTAGTAAACATGTTAACACAAATTCAGCACGCTACAGCCACAAACTTTTAAAACATAAAACCTTCATACCTCATATACACGATATTCTTATATCTTCTGTATTGTTAAGCCTTATTTCAAAAACCCCACACACTCATTCTCAGCTCTCTCTCTCTCACACACACGCACACACACAGTGAGCTAGCTTCAGTTGCTATTTAAAAAAAAAGAAAAAAAAAAAAGAAAAACCCTAGCCAGTGCGTCTGTCCGTGCGTCCGTGCGTGCGCGTGCCCGTGCGTCGTGCGCGCCATAGGGGCGACTGAAAAAAAAAAAAAAAAACACGGCGGCTCGCGTGCATGCGCGCGAAGCGCCCAAGTCACAGTTCACGCGCACTGAACGCTACCTGGGCGACGCAAAATAAGGTCTCTAGGAAACAAGCGCAATTTAATGCCTGCGGTTTTATTTATATATTTATTTATTGCCGTGAATTGAAAATGAAAAGATATTTCTCGGAGGGTGTATAAATAGCAATAATCTAAAGTATTAAAGTATTTGCTGTGCATAAAGAATTGCTGACTTTCAGCCCCATGGTGATTTTAAGCGTCAGGAGCGTGCACCGGCGCCGGCTCGTGCTGCTGTTCCTGAGTATCACCGGGATCATCATTTACCGGCACTTCAGGTGAGAAGAGGAAAAATAGCACAGTTTACACAGAGGGGGAAAAAGTATGTTTTTATTTTTTGCTCCTGAAGCTGAATATTGTTGAATGTGTAGTTGTTCATGTGCATCTTGAATTTAATGATTTTTGTTTGCTTGTTTGTTTGTTTATTTGTCCGTTATTACATGTTAATATTACAGACTTGTGATTATATATGTATTTATTAATCTTCATCAATCTTCATCAATGTATTTATTGCATTGTTTCTATACCCATTTTATTATTATTATTATTATTATTATTATTATTATTAGGGCCCAAGCAACATCATAGTGTGTGAGGACTTTGAGTAACAGCATAATGGGATGCTTTTTTTCCAGCATCTGCGGCTTTTTGGAGGTCTTAGCATAAAATTCTACACACGTACACATCACAAATGTTAACACTCTTGCTCTCTCTCTCTCTCTCTCTCTCTCTCTCACTCTCTCTCTTTTTTACACACACAACACACTTAAACTCACACACACTTACAAGTCACATGTCTCACACACACATCACACACATCAAAAGTGTTAACACACATACACA
>JAQMYI010000009.1:3342850-3353420 GCA_030014275.1 Clariallabes melas
TTAAAGGGGGGGGGGGTGTAGTGAATGCATTCACAGTTATGCATCATTCAGTGTAATTTGTTATTTAGGGAAGCATTTCTGTAATTTTGTGAGGCATTTGTAGCGTGCATTTAGTGTATAAGCTGGCCCTGGCGTAGAGGCGCTTGGTTAGAAAAGTAATAAATTAATTGATTATAATAACCATATTCCTTAGAGTGTTCTTTGGAACAGTGTGCAGCTGCAACTGCACAGTTATACACTTACGATGTGCATGATTTGTTTTTTTTTGGGTATTGCTCTCCTTGATGTAGAGGCGTGCGGGCATGGTCCGGCGCGCCCAAGGCTCGTTTATCTGAATGTGTTTTCAGAAACAAGGTAGAATGTATAGGGTTTGCCGAATGCCTCGTTCATCCACAGTAGCTGCATTTTTTATAAATGTTTGAACCACACATCCATGGTACAGAGGTGCGCAGGTTTAAGTACCTGTTTACCCGAGAGTGTTCTTCGGGAAAGTTCATGGCCTTAGTATGGAGGTGCATAGACATGGCCAGTCTATTTTCCTGCAGTGTTGTCAGGAATAAGGATCACATGTATTCGCGACCACACTTTCGGTTAGTTTTAAATTGCAAACATAGTTGTGAATTAATTCCCACCTTGGCTGGAGGACATGGACTGGAGGCATGAGGCTGAGATCCATTTCCTCAGCATCTCTCAGGAACAAGGTGTAAGAGCCATATTTCACTTTATAAATTTCTTGTTGTGTTTATTTTTATTTGATTAGTTAAGCACTAAGCATTAAGTTTATTAGTTAAGCATTCACTATTAAGTTTGTTAGTTAAGCATTAATTTATGACAATAGTAAGTTGGTCTGTGACGTCGTTCCACTATTACACGTAATTGCATGACTATTGCATGGGAAAAAGGTCAGTTTGAGATACGGAATTGTGGAGACAATTTTTGACCATAATCTAACGTAAGCTACTTGATACAGCAACTTGTTGTTGTAAACGTTTTTGGGTTGTTGTAACCTCAGTGGATTTACTCAAGACAACTGTACGAAGTGTTGAATCTTTGATGCTGGAAAAATAAAACGAGAGACAAAGATCATTGGACTTCCGTGTTGTGAGTAACAAATCTAAATAAAGATACGCGTCAAAACTTGTGGAATAATATGACCGTACACATACAGTACAAAAATAAGCAGAAGCAAAAGATGCTTTTGAAAACATTTCTGCATAAAATAAACTTCTATAAAGAGTAATAAAATAAACAGTCAATATTTGGAGTGAAAAGTCATTGCTTAAAATCAGGAGTCGTTAGGTTTTACTGAACATGCTGGAGAATACGAGTTCTTTTGGTAACTTTGTCACACTCGCTCCTTTCTATTTTTATGCAAATCCCAGGAGCGTACGTTAGGTTTTTTGTTTCCATCTGAAAACTGGTCTGTCTTGTACTATATTTTTTTCTTTACAGCCATCCATATAATATGGTGCCAAGACTTTTGCTCAGTAATGTGTATATATACTGAGTCAGGCAAAAGAATGTATACACACTTCAGGAAAAGAAAAAATATATAATGTAGATTATATTAATATAATATAAATACTAAATATCCTATCTATCGATAAATAAAGTCTAGCAATAAATATAAATATACAAGCGAGATACAGTACATACAGGAGCCACACTTTTGTCTTATAATGCAAACTTTTGGACTCTAACCTGTAATATAATATGAGTGCCTGATTATCACACCATGTATTTGTCCTGCTGTTCACACCTGAGCATGAATCCAACCTGCAGTTGCGCAAGCGGCTCAAAAACCTGATGAAGGAAGTGAGCAATGTGCTTAACACACCTGCGCTTCACTCCTGAATGTATTTGCATTAATCTGGGATTAAAATACTTAACATCGTGCTAAGCATCTCTTACCGCGCACAACACGCGAGTGATTTGGGTGGCCGTTCCCCTGACAGGTTTAATCACCTGAGAGATTAACCGGCTGGTTTAGGAGTCATTAACGCTACAGCGATTACATCAGAACTAATTAAACCACTGAAGCTTCACCATAACGACCAGCGGAGTGCTCGAGCCTAAATGTATGTAACATAACACCTGTTGACACTGACATTATCTCTGAATGCCTGCTAAGGATGGCCAGAACATTCCCCACTTACAGTACGTACAGTATAACAATAGGTTCATTTATCCAACGTGAACATTAATGTATAGTGTTTTATTTATTTTAACTCAACCTCTCCATGGTTGCTCAGGACCTTTCTTCTCCAGGCGGCTGATCTGGGGCTCTGGGTTATCCTTCACCCGGGTCCCTACATCTCGTCGGAGCTGGACCTCGGAGGATTGCCCAGGTGAGATTTACTCCGTCTCAGCATCAGAAATAGTACTCAGAGCCACCGTTGTTGTAAACACAATGTACTGCTTTCAATTTCATTCTTTAGTTTAAGGACTAAGGTCAATTAACCAATCAGATCAGGACATGGATGACTAAGTGCTGAAATGCGTTCACAGTATGGCACTTCTGTTTTTAAAATACTGATGTGTTAGGAAGAGGCATGGCTTTCACAAAAAGGTGCTGTATGCATATTTTAGTCATGCAGCTCATAAATACATGAACTAAATGAATGCTGAATTAATTCCAGTGTAAAACCTAGCACTAATATCTCAGTGAAGGAATAGATATTATTTAATGTTATTCTGTTAGGAATATAAATTTTTATTGATCAATATGTAAAAATCACAGAATTGCCCAATCAAACTTTTAAAACAAGCGTTTTTCATCTCCGCTCGCAGCTGGCTGTTACGAGACAAGGATATGAAGCTTAGGACGACGTACTCCGGGTTCACGCAGGCCGTCGATGCTTTTCTGGACAAGCTCATACCCAAAATCGTGCCCTTACAGGTTTGTCGGTTTCATATCACTTCTCACACTATTTTTAAGGTTCATGAGGACAGCAATAAAACCCCTCCTGATTTGATTTGCAGTTCAAGAAAGGCGGCCCTGTCATCGCCGTGCAAGTGGAACATGAGTATGGGTCGTACGCAGCGGACAGGAAGTACATGGCGTTTCTGAAAGAGGTATGGGACAGTGCTGTGGTAGTTTAAAGAAGGGTGTGGGTTCAAATCTCATCAATGCTGAGATGCTATTTAGGAAAATGTCCTAAATGATTCATGATGATGTAACATCTAATATTTGTTGAAACGTCTTTTGTTGGCGGCACGGTGGATTAGTGGTCAGCACTGATGCCTTGCACCTCCAGGGTTGAGGGTTCGATTTCTGCATGCATGGAGTTTGCATGTTCTCGTTGGTGGGTTTCCTCTGGATACTTCGGTTTCCTCCCACAGTCCAAAGACATGCAGATTAGGCTAAATGGGCGTTCCCAATTTGCCCACAGTGTGTGAATGAGCATGTGAGTTTGTGTACTTGTATGTGTGTGCCCTGCGATAGATACCCCCCCCGCCCTCATGCCCTAGGTCTCCTGGGATAGGCTCCAGGCCCCCTATGACCCTGTATACATAATAAAACGATGATGAGATGAGGCTCAATGGAAATGATGCCTCACTTCATTTCTACTTAAAACGCTCTTTTATATCTTCATCCATCTAAATGTCATGCTAAAACCACTTGAGTCTGTGGCCTGACCTGACATAACTATTTCCTTCCTGGATTCCCTCACTGTTATGCTGCTCTGTCACTATAAGAGTTATTACTTATGTTTCTCACAAAACCATTGGTAATTTTTGTCTTAATTCATGCTAGCAATGACACTGTTCCCACACACAGCCGCTAACGTCTCTCAGGAATAATTTAGTTCAACGAAGTACAGCACCGACCAACAAATCATCAGCACAAGGTCTAAACACATCACAATTATTTTATAATTAAGACATCATTCAGGGCGGATTGGATTCTGTCCAGTTGCATCGTATCGAAAAGACAACAAGAACTATTTCTTTTTGGAGTACTGATTATAAAAATGGACAAACAGGGGAAAAAGTAATCCTCTTCTAAGACAAGAAGGTTAGTCTATAATGTACTGTATGTACATTAAGTGCTGCAGGTAAAGCGTGTGCTCTGGACGACTTCAGGCCTCGTTGCTGCCGAAGGTGTTTTTACTAACAAATGAACTGGTGCTTTGTTTTCAAAAAGTCTCACTATTTTCCATCATATGGTCATGTCTGACACCGCAGCTGAGGTGTGATACTTGAAGAATGGAGGACATTTATTGGTTGCTGAGGTTTGGGGAAAGCCTGTCTGAATTAGCATGGATGCGTCTTGGCTAGCCTTAGCTTAGCAGGTGGAAATTTGATACGAGGGAAAAGAGACGCTTTGGTGGAGCATGCTCTGGGTGTGACTCACATTTCCAGTGTTCAATCCTGAGCTCTAGATATGGAGTGTGTGAGTTTCCTTTGTGTTCTGCATCAAGATGGGTTTGGAGAGTTGGTACAACAGTATAAACTCAGTTATAGCGAAATGGATCAAAGCTGATAATTGGTACAATTGAGCACAGACAGGGACCATTAGAATTTTTTTTTTTTGCTTTATTAGTGCAAAATGTGCGTGTATAGCCTGACACCCTGTCCAGGGTGTACGTAACCTCGTGCTCCAGGAACCCACGACCCTGTACAGGATAAGTGGAAGGAGATGAATGAATGAATGAGTGAGTGAACAGAACTTCTATAGTTCATGTGCAGTATTTCTGAAGCTTGTCAATCTCCTTAATAACAATTTGTATAACATTTTGTTCTGCACCTTGGTACCAAAAGCCTTCCTCCAGACCGGAGATTCTCTCTGTAAACGGTGGGATTTGTCATTTAAAATAGAAATAGCTATTTAACTGATTCAAGCACAAGGACGCCGGATAAAGCTGTAGCTCACCTATCGGCTGACTCGACCATTTCACCATTTGATTCAAGGAATTTCTGTCCCCAGAACTGAGGGAAAGTACACTGAGTCACTTTTCCTCTACGTCCACAAAAACAAAACAGGTGAATGCAGTAAGAACTTGTATAAATTGGCAGCAGAAACCAGTAAATGTGTAGTATTGTCTCCCTTGACGTGGAGCCAAATGCCTGGTGAGGACATTGTCAAAAAAAGATGCAGGAAGAACCTTTATAAGAGCAAGGTAAGGATGGCATTGAGCAGTTAAGAGCATAATTAACATCTCTTAGGGAGTTCATCGATATATTACAAGCATGGCACATACAGGAAAGACTGGATGGCGTTCTGACTGGGTTGTCATGGGCTGTCACTGCTTTGTTGCTCCATCAATGGAGATCTCACAACAGCCTCTTCATGTGACCATGGTACGTTGTAGAAGACCACATTAAGCTCATATTACATTCTTCTAGTGATTACCACATTAATGGCGCACATGCAGCAGGTTTAGTGTAAATACTGGATCCAGTTTCTCACACTGCACCTGCTGTGGTGTTTATACCAACCCACTGGACACACTGACAGTGTAGTAAGTGCGGGATAAGCACCAAATCGTGATGCGATCTAATTGGATGTGGTAATAACTCGGTTCGATCTCATCGGCCATGGTGAGCGCATGATCATGTGGGTGAGAGGAAATTTTGAACGCATTGAGAACCTGATTGGGACGCTGCTAGGAAATAGTATGAACTTAATGAACAGGCATTTTTCTCCATGGGAACTTCATGGTCTTCGTGAAGTCCTTAAAGATGTATGATCAAGCTATGCCACCAAAGGAAAAAGACAAGGTTGACTCTTTGAAAGCATGGTAAAACATGGTCATTAAAGTTTAATCAATGTAAACATTTCGTTAAACAATTTCCTTAAACATTGTACAAGCACCGGTTTACACACTCAGCTTCATAGTGTGCTTCAGAGTTCTGTTTCAAATCAATAAAGGTCACAAGGTATTTATAAGACTGAACATGCTCAACTGTCTGACTTTTAATTAGAGTAATTTTATCAGTGTGTGGTTTTGTCCTGAAATCAATCAGCATATCTTTAATCTTTTAATTTGAGATAGGTTAAGCTGGAGGAAAGACTCGTCACACCACTGTATAAAATCATCAGCGACCGGGCCGTACCTGGCCTCATTTTCATAAACCATCTGTAATAATTGTCCTGTTCCCATAGTCCCATATCGACTCTGACACATATTTGTGTAGAGGATAAATAACAAAGCTGACAACATACACCCTTGAGGGGTGCCGGTAGAAGAGCAGTTTGCAGTCTGGTCTGACGGCGTGCCACTGACCTTCAAAACACAGCCAGGGAACACCAAACATCTCAGCACAGGCGTGACTTTGAACAGACAGCAAATGACACATTTAAAAATACACAATACGGTTGGCCAGACTTTGCGAAGATCAACGGAAACACCAGGGTTAAAATAATTAGGGGACACGAAATAGGTGCAAGGATGAAGGAGCTAAACAGCGGTGGTGACCAAAAACAAGACAAAGGCACAATAAAGATACACAGAAGGATGTGGAAAACACTGAACAAAAGCAAGCAGTGCTCGGTGCGCTGTGCCTCCCATGACGTGAACCGAGACGGGAAATTTGCACAAACGAACTGGAATACTGTACTGTGATGTTGATTAGCAAAGCATGCTGATACTTTTCTATTAGAAAATTTATATATTAGAAAAACATCACAAGGTGTCAAGTCAGGTGGGAAATTGGGAAATGTAGTTAAGTTACGAAATGATGTCGAAGTTTTTGGGACACCCTGTCTTTATTAGGAAATAACATTTTGATTTCTACTTAAGTGAAAAACAAAAATTCCTGCCGATGCTGTTTTCTCTTTAGGCTCTCGAGTCGAGGGGCATCAGCGAGCTTCTCCTCACATCAGACAGCCATGAGGGCTTAAAGAGTGGCGGAGTGAACGGAGGTGAAGCACTGAGATGTGAAAACAGTCCCAAATCCCTACCCGAATCATACTGTGTATTTTTTTTTTTACAGTGTTTGAATTCGGGTTAATAGATTTTGCTGTTTTTTCAGTCCTCAGGACTCTGAATCTGCGGAAACTAAATTACGAAGACATCAAGTATCTGGATCATGTGCAGGTCAGCGGAAATTATAATCACATCAGTCTGGTCATTCCGATGTTAAATGTCGATACTGTAACAAAAATATCACTTTTGTCTTAGTTTATTGTAGTTTTCCTCCTGAAAGATCTACAATTACATAACAGCGATGCTGAATTTTCGATTCTGATCCAACTGAAGGTGTTGATTAACTCTAATAATAATACACAGATTTACAAACTGTTGTTATTCAAAACCTAAGATCATTGTTGTGAAGCGACTGTATTTGTAAGTCATTAAAGGAGTTTCAAGTGTCACTACTTTCTAACAGTCTTTAGGGTGTTCATAGTCCTTAGATGTAGATTTATTGATGAAATAAATGGCTGTTTGTAGCTGATGTAATGTAAATGAGAACAGGAAATACGACACAATTTTTCACCACAGATGAATAAAAAGTAAACAATTTAACTAATTTAAAAAAAAGCAATTATTTTATTAGTGGATACTTTTTACTTTTACTACATCCACTACATCCTAGAGCAAATATCTGCGCTTTTTACGTCACTATATCTCTGCATGGTGTTGTGTTACATAACCACAATGATGTGTACCATTTGAACCACCTGCTGACTTTTATCCATAATTGTCTGATTTGCATTCTCTCTGTGAAACACTGAACAATGCAGCAGGTGTTTGAAATCAAAAGCAGACATTGACGAAGCACCATGGTCACAGACAGACAGACAGACAGACAGACAGACAGAGACTTTTTAACATTGATAAAGGCTCCTCTGATATAAAACAGGCTCAATATATTTGATATTTAAATCTATTTGAAGATGGATACTTTTGTACTTTTACTCGAGTACACCTGTAAATGGAGGACTTTTACTTTTACTTGAGTAATATTTTACCTAGTGTATCTCTACTTTTACTGAAGTGCAGGATTTGTGCTTTTGCCCACCACTGGATAATAAAAAACACTTGTGTTTAGGATGGGAACATTAACTCTGCTGGATGATTTTTTTTCTTTAACGGAATTACCACAAATGTTTTATCTCTTACAGCCAAACAGTCCTGTTTTAATTACGGAGTATTGGACCGGACGCTTTGACGGATGGGGAGATCTGCATCACATATTTCCTGTCGAAGGTATATTGATCAAAACTGATTACTTGAAACATTATTAAAGGTTTAGAATTGTGTTAGCAATACGACAATGAAACAATTATATTGCATGGATTTATTATAGACTGTTTGGTCACATTATGGTTTCTATACCTTACAGTAAATATTTTTTTATATGATATGTCCATATAAAATATACTATACTGTATGTAGCATATAACAGATGTAACCTCCCGTTTAGACATGGTTGCAGTGGTTCGAGAGGTGTTGCGGCGTGGCATGTCCATCAACCTGCACATGTTCTACGGAGGAACCAACTTTGGCTTCATGACCGGCGCTGTGGCGAAGCCCTCATACAAGGCTCTAATCCCGAGCTATGGTTTGTCATCTTTTCATATTGCACTGTCAGAAAAAAGGTACTTTTTTTTTTCTTTTTAAGGATACAAACAATGTACAAGCAAAGGCACGTCAGTTTTAAACGTTCACCAAAGAACTCGGTGGTTTCCAGAATAGAGGTCATGTGGTTGTTTGACTCACAAATGGGGTCATGAGAGAAAGTCATACTCTCCATGTAGTCAATTGCCATCCAAGTTTCTCCTTGAATATAATTTTACAAGTCCTGATCAGGAATAAAAAAAAAAAACATGTATAGTGGTCACCGTTTGGGCTTGAAGAAAATTCATCATGTCCATTTGTAGTTAAAAAGTTTAGGATTAATCTGAGGTTGCATTTCTTTCCAAATTTAAATGATTAAAGGTAAATGATAGTGAAATGGTCTCTTTTAATGATTTATGTTCATGCATTAATTAAGATCACCACTAGGTTGCAGCACTGAGCCATAAATTAAATTCAAAGGATAGTAAAATGGTCTCTTTTAATGACTTTTGTACATGCATTAATAAAGATCACCACAAGGTTGCAGCACTGAGCCATAAAACAAATGGTGGTAGGCTAAAGTATTTTATCTTTGGTTTAACTGAGTGTTAAGGATTTGTCCTGCAAACTGTATTATTATGAATTTAGAATTATATATTATTTATCATGCCTTATTTTATTTCTTCAGACTATGATGCACCTTTGTCCGAGGCCGGCGAGTATACGCCAAAATACCACCTGTTGAGAGAACTCCTCAGTCGATACAGTAGTGTGTAACATAAGCTTCACCCCCCCATTTTAAATAGTTTGGCCAAAAAATTATTAAATGCACTCATTATTCCTCATACCTCGAGTCTGCCTAACAGACCAGTCAAAGGGTCTTGTGGAAGCTTCAGCTTTAGAATTTTCTGCACATTTAAATTTGAGCCAAACTATTTATTTATTTCTAGTTTACATCAGTGTTTCCTGTGTGTGTGTTTCACTTTGAGCTGATTGTGTTTCAGGAGCTCCTCTGCCGGACATGCCGGCTCTGCGCTGGAAGGAAAGCTACGAGGCAGCCATCATGTACCGACACCTGTCTTTATGGGACGCTCTGCCCCTCACACATGAGGTGTGACCTTTATTGTTCTGTTTTCCTTCCCTAATGGAGTGACAGAGGCTCCTACTGGATTTCTGAACCTTAACATGAAATTTGGCCGACAAGATGATTGTAGGAGGAGTGTTCAAGTCAAACTGGGACTTTTGATTGCGCAGAATACCAACACAGTTATTTCTCTATTTAATCCGATGCTACACTTAACTTATCCCATCATTTTACAAGTGCTTGAATACCATCAAGGTAGAAAGTTTTCTCAGTACGCCAGTGACATGATTGATTGACAGAGGCATCAGTGATCATTCATTTATTCATTTATTCATTAATTTTCTATACCTCTTATCCTGTACCCAGAGGAAACCCGCCAAACACAGGGAGAACATGCAAACTCCACACACACAGACCCTAGGTGGGAATTGAACCCTTGATGTGCTCAATACCCTCAGTGTTAACCACTACGCCACCGTGCCGATTAGCAAGGAATTATGTAAAGAAATAAAGGTATTTTATTTTTCTATATATTAAAAGTCCCAGTTTGACTCGAATGCCCCACGTATTATCAGAAAATAACACTATTCTTTTTTTCCGCCTTTGCTAACATAAGTTAAACCAAATAATATAAACACATACTTGTATCTGAGTTTTTAATAACTAACAAGCCATTAACCCACTTATAAACAACCACTAAACTAATAAAGCTTTTTGTTATTGTCTCTCTTTTCAATTTGTTTGCGTCCTATAAAATATATGCTTCTTTGTTTCTGAAGCCTTTTAAATCCAGCACTCCTGTTAATATGGAGAATCTCCCTGTAAACAAGAAGAACGGACAAGCATACGGATACACGCTGTACGAGACCACCATCACCACCGGAGGCTTCTTAAAATCCGGAAACAACATCCGAGATAGAGCACTGGTAAAAAAAATAAAAAATAAAAAATAAAAAATATATATATATATATAATTTTT
>JAQMYI010000009.1:3367990-3383841 GCA_030014275.1 Clariallabes melas
GGGGGGGGGGGCCTGGAGCCTAACCCAGGAGACTTGAGGGCATGAGGCGGGGTGCATCCTTGACAGGGTTCCAATCCATCACAGGGTACACACACACATACACATACACACACACAATGGGCAATTTGGGAACAGCAATTAACCTAAACTGCATGACTTTGGACTGTGGGAGAAAATGCAAACAAGTACAGGCCACAGTTCTAACCACTATGCCACCGTGCCTCATTTATTTTGCATTCTCTAACTGCAGTGTAAAAAAATTATTCTATTCAGGTGACTCAATCACAATCACATGCGTGTATTTATGTTTAAATGACTGACCGTGCAGATCCGTTTGCAGATCGGGTTATATTTGTGTTTGTATACTGTATGTGCACAGGTAGTACATCCTTAACAGGATGTGCACACATACACATAATCTGGGTGGTTGTCATAATCATCATGTCGTCTATACTGCTTTATCCTGTATTCATGGTCACGGGGGGCCTGGAGCCTATCCCAGGAGACTAGGGTACACCTCAGATGGGGTGCCATTCCATGGCAGGGCACACATACACACACTCACAGACACATTCTCATACTGTGGGCAATTTGGGAATGCCAATTAGCCTAATCTGTATGTCTTTGGACTGTGGGAGGAAACCGGTGTACCAGGAGGAAACCCACCAAACACGGGGAGAGCATGCAAACTCCATGCACATAGAGGAATCAAGCCTAGCCGGGATTCGAACCTGGCCCTGGAGGAGCAAGGCGACAGTGCTAACCCTTCATTACCCTTCACTCACTTCAACATGTCTCTGTGCAGTCTGAACCTTGGCCCCATGGCGCTGCTGCCTGGATGCCCTTTAAGAAGTGAAGCAGGACTAAAATAACCTGAGCTCAAATTCAATTGCACCAGCCAACTGGAAATGGATACACAGCTCTATTTTAAGCTTAGCTCTGCAGTGCCATGAACATATATACATGTGTGAATTGCAGTAGCCATGCAATCATGGTTTAATGCTTCAAATCTCCCTCATAACATGAAAAAACAAAAACACTATATATATATTTTTTGCCTTCCTGAGGAAAACAATAGCATGATGCACGCGCGCGTGATGCACCATGCGGCAGCGCGTTGATTGACAGCTCGGCAACCAATCAGAGTTCAAATCGGAAATTTTAAGGCGGGAGCTCCTGCAAGAACAAGCGGTTTTCAGCTAGCGTGTCCTCAGCAAATGGAGGTACATTTTATATGTATTTATATATCTTAGCAATTATAAGTGAAATGCATGTAAACACGGTTAAAAACATAAACCTGTGTGGAAAAAACGGTGTTTAAATAATACTAAGTGTATATATCGCAGAGGTTTGCATACCGTCCAACGATTCACTTAATCAATTCCGATTCTCTTGTATAAATATTTTTAAAAATGAAAATAAAACTTGGAGTTTTTCCGATGTGATATTACATAGTTCTTTGTGTGAACGATATTCGAGTCGTCTTTAATTCGAAAAGAACAATGTACAGCCTTATTCTGGCTAACAGATGAGTGAACCGACTCTTTTTGAATGATTCATTTACGTGAACCGATCAGATGATTCGATTCTCGAGCAGGAAGAAGAATCTCAGTTCTCAAATCTTTGGCACTTGTGCTCTTTCTTTTTTGGTTTTACCCTCGTATATGTACCATTCAATGAGTTAGTATAATAAATATGTTTGTTTGCTTTGTATGAAATTTATTCTCTTATTATAATAAATTTTGCCCCAGACTTGCTTCCTCATTGTAAAGAAATGTGACTGGATGCTGTAAAACAAACAAACTGACTGATTTATTTAATTTATTTATTTTACTTTCTCAAAAATTTATATTAAATGAGTAAGAGTTTATGTTAAAATGAAGAGAAATTCTTAAATAAAGTCACTATAGCAAATACAATGAGTTGTATTTCAGTTGTATACACACTGAAATAATTGAACACTATTGAATAATTTAAATAATTAGTGTCTGACAAGGCTGATCCTGAGTAAACGCCCATCTTTAACAGACACTAATGAATATTAATGAGTATGCGAATGAACAGTCACATGACAAGATGTCAAAACAAATAAGATATAGGAAACCCCAACAAATGAAGATTTTTCTTGGCAGATTTCATAAAAAGCTTGGCATATTTATTTATCTATTTATCTATTTTTATTTTATTTTTGCGAGTTGGCTCTGATCGCCATGATGGTTGTTTTGAAGGAAAAAAAAAAGTCAGGTCACGTGATCTTAGTGCCATGGAAGGGAGGTTGGGCCTAATTAGCATAATAAAAATAAATGGCTGCACAAAACAACTTTCAAAAAAGAAAAAATATTAAAAAAAATTATAGATAGATGTGCAAAGCCAAGACAACAACAATATCATTTGTCATTTTTATATTCAAATTCAAATATTATTTGACACATACACAGTCATACACTGTACGATATGCAGTGAAATACTTACACGACCGTCAGTGACCTTAAAAGTAAAAGCTTATTTCTAAGAAATAAATATGAATAAAAAAGAAATAAAGTAGAAAATAAAAATTAAATAAAAATAAAATTTAGCTAGGTAAAAAGAGAGTAAAAATATTTCTGTAGAAATATTCTGTACAATAGAAATATAGAAAAAAATTAACTTTTTGTATAAATAAAGAAAAATGACTGGGGGGTGTGCAAATAAGCATGAAAGTGACTTATTATTAAAGTGACTTGTGTGCATGATCCAAGAATGAATCATAAATAGGAATGTGTCCATAAGTGTCCCAGAGTGTCCAGGATGAGAGCGAGAGCCAATGTCATGATTGTTGATGTTTTTAAATATTCTTCTTATTTATTGTGTATTTGTATAGTGTAATCTTTAATGGTTATTATTACTTCCTTGTATAAGGCAGCACGGTGGCTTAGTGGTTTGCACTGTCGCCTCGAACTCCCCACATATTTTCAGTTCAATATAATACACAGGACAGACTTGTATGAGATATTTGTGCAGCACTGACAATTAAGGCAAAACTCTTGAAACTTTTGAAAAAAAAAAGCTCTCCGGTTCTTTTCGGGCAGTTGCGAGGAATTTATAAACTGGCCTACCAGGGATCCAAAACTTTTAAGCACTATATTTATTGCAAATTATTCTCTCTCTCTCTCTCTCTCTCTCTCTCTCTCTCTTTCTCTTTAATTACTTATTAAATATGAAAATTCACGTCTGTTTACACACTGCTTTAGGCCAGACTTTTGTATACGTAGCATTTCATTTTGAAATACTCACTTCTTGGTGCCTGCTTTGAGAGTTGAATTAGATGAATCAAGTAGCAGAGTCTGATTCACCAGACGACACACCCGAACGTGTAAAGCGAGACGTAACTCGAACTACCGTCAAGAGTCATGCATGTGCAGATGGTGCCATGTTTAAGCACTAGCAACATCTGCCTCATTTTCTCTGTGGCTTCAAAGGACAAATTCAATTAATATGATTCATCACAAGCTTCTGTAGTAATTGAACTCCAGGATTCTCATTGACTGAGGTGTGATTTTACAACATCTGCTAAGAATGGTGTAGAAGTGGATCACTTGATACTACGGTAACCTTTATTTCTTTGTGGATGTCTTCCTTGTTTCAGGTGCTTTGGAGAGAGACAGAGAGAGAGAGAGAGAAATGAGCCATCCGTGATGAGCATTAGAACAAGCAAAAGAAGCTGAAGGAATTTCTGATTCTTATTCAAACTCTACTCTCGGAATAGCAGAGATGATTCTCTGAGCCGACCTGTTTACTGAAAGCTATTCTTCTTAATTTTTTTTCCTTAAGGTTTCTGCAGCATTTTTTTCTTTCAGATCATTCCTCATCTCAGCCGTGGGAATCATGGGGGCTACCGGCTATGGCTATTACCGCACGGTCATTTTCGCCTCGATGTTTATGGGGTACTTGCTGTACTACTTTAACCGGAAGACATTCTCCTTTCTCATGCCGTCGGTCATGGCGGAGATCGAGCTGGATAAGGAGGAACTCGGTGAGTGTCGATAGCTCTAGTCGTAGCCGTGGAGCGCTTCCATGTTTTGTCAAACGATTTGTCAGAAGGTGTGCTGGTGATCGTGTGATTAACTTTTTTTTGCTGTTTGACTGTCTCAGGTCTGATCACGAGCAGTCAGACTCTGGCATACGCCATCAGTAAGTTCATCAGTGGGGTTCTGTCGGATCAGATCAGTGCCCGCTGGCTCTTCTCCTCCGGCCTCCTCATCGTCGGCGGCATCAACGTTCTCTTCGCTCAGTCCTCAACCGTCACAGCTTTCACATTCCTCTGGTTTGTTAATGGCCTCGGCCAGGGATTTGGCTGGCCGCCGTGCGGCAAAGTGCTGCGCAAGGTGAGGTTCTCACTAATTGTACGGTCTGGACAGAACCAGAACCGGAACTTAATAACCAAGACCATTTGACATAATTAGATCTTATCCCTGGACGTGTCCCATTACACTAGGTCACCGTCCACCTGTTGTTCAGCGTCAGCACACTACAGCTTAAGTTGTAGTTTAGAACATGTACAGATCACATGACATCTACTATTCGCAGCCACAATAATTTTGCATATACTGTAGACTACATAGTTTTTCACCACTTTAATATTATGTGCTGTTTTGCGTACATCCATGACATGCTGTGTAGAAATTCAGGGGGCAAATACTTATGCAAAGCACTGTATGTATGTGAGGATAGAGTATAAATACTTCTGGAATGTCTTGGGTTACAAAGAGTGCTATTACACACACACACACACACACACACACACACACACACACACACACACTGCTGTGAAACGTGTTGAAACCTATAACCATATAAAAGTACTATAATACTAATAATAGTAAATATTATATGTACATATGTATATTTTTATATATGTAGTTATACCAGTAATAATAGTGACCCTATAACATTCTTCCAGTGTTTTTTTCACTTCACAGTGGTTCGAGCCGTCCCAGTTTGGCACGTGGTGGTCCGTTCTGTGCTGCAGCATGAACCTGGCTGGGAGTTTGGGTCCCATCATCACCACACTGCTGGCTGCGTACTACAGCTGGAGGAGCATCATCTGCGGCTCAGGGGTGATCTGCATGTCCTTCGCTTTTATTTGTCTGCTGCTGGTGAAGAACGAGCCCAGAGACGTGGGTCTGCCCAGCATCGAGCCCGGGACCAAGAAGGGCAAAGGCAGGAAAGGAAGTAAGGTCTTCCGTAGTAAATGCTTTACTCTACAGTCACTCTTACACGTTAACCTGCTGCATGATGCCATCCAGCTATTTATTAATTATTGATATTTTTAGACCATTATTTATGGTTTTAAGTTTGGTACATTTAGTGCCAAACTTAAAAGCATAAACTGACTCTTTGGTAGCTTTGTTTCTAGGAGAGTTTGTATAGAGTTTGAGATTTTGAAAATCTGTATAGGAATAGTTTTATAACAGGAAATAACTGTATACATTTATTTATTTATTTAGAAATTATTGTATTATTTTTTTATTTTGAAACTAAAGATTTCTTTAAAAAGATTTTTTTTATATTGGTGTGTTTAAGTTGTATTATCTCAAAATACCACAGAAAGGAACAGACTAGACAGACTAAAATGTATCTTTTTTTACTTTTTGGCAAGTATGAAAAAATAAGTATAAAAAAAAATTATAATACAAATGCTTATCCTTTATTTATTATCAGATGGCTCTCAAAGGAAAAAAACAGTCCTTGAAGATGGCAGATAACAAAATAATATCATAAGCTGTTAACAATAGTGCAGTCAGGTGGGAATCTGATAACTGCACCTTATTGAGCTTTAATGAAGTAAAATGTTGTATAATATTAATTAATAAAATACAGTACTATTTCTATGTCTGTTTACTGATTTTATAAAACTCATTAGTTTAAAAAAAAAAAAGTTTCCTGCCTTAACCCGCTCTGTCTCTCTTTTCTCTCTAAAGCCCCGAATGATGAGAGCACCTTTAAGGAGTTTGTGCTCTCTCCATACCTGTGGGTGTTGTCTCTCGGTTATCTGGTGGTGTTCGGTGTGAAGATCGCGTGCACCGATTGGGGGCAGCTGTTTCTCATGCAGGAGAAAGGCCAGTCCGTCATGATGGGTACGATGCAGCACCATGGACTGAAAAAAATATAATTTCCGGTGACATTTCACAACCACAATCCAACATTAACTGTTCACATAGTAGAGTTTACTGTATATAACACTTATATACTGTACAGAAATATTCATATATTAATGTTATATAGTAACTATATACAGAAATATTTACTTGTAAAAGGTTTGCAGTCATGTGTAAAAGTTTGTACCCCATCTTTTAATTCTGTGTTTTTTTTGTTGTGTAAAAGCAGTATCGGTATTAGACAAATACTGTACTGATGAACAACAACAACATAGAACATATAAACAACATGCCAAGAGGCCACTATCTTTTACACATGACTGTATTTCTCATTATAAGGACATTAACCTTGAAATTTAATTAGCTTTAATCAGATATAAAATCGTGTCCTCGCTTCTGTCTCGCAGGCAGTTCGTACATGAGTGCCCTGGAGGTCGGCGGTTTTGTGGGGAGCATCGCAGCAGGCTTCATCTCTGACAAGGCTGTTGCCCGGGTGTGTGTGTGTGTGTGTGTGTGTGTTCATTTTGTGTTTTCTTTTTACTAGAGCCCAATTTGTAATGTCTCAACAGCGTATAAACTTATCAAAATGTTTTCATTGTGGTTTAAACAGCAAGGACTGGGTACACATGGCAACCCTCGGCATACGCTTCTCATAACCATGATGGCGGGCATGGCTGTGTCCATGTATCTCTTCCGAGTCACCATCACTCCAGATGTCACAGAAGTATAGCGTCTGCATTGCAATTTATTTTATATTTTAGTAATTAAAGTAATTTAAATCTTTATATATCATTACTAGTATGATAGAAACCTTCTTATCATTTTCTTTCTTTCTTTCTCTCTCTCTCTCTCTCTCTCTGTCTTTGCTTGTTTGTGGTTTATGTTTATCTCTGTATGTTGTATGTTTATTAATGAATCCTGTATCTCCTGTTTCTTTCAGGAAGCTCCTCTCTGGGCTGTTGCTCTTCATCCAGTCTCTGTCCTCACTGGGTTGTCTGAGAAAGAGGTACTTTATCTCTTATTTATTATTATTTATTTATTTAGCCTGTACATCATATTTGATGCAATCTATTGAAGCCACAGATTTAACATGATATAGATTTGTACGGAACCCAATATGGTGCTGTATGAGAGGCCACGCCCCCTTCAGCCATAGCAGCCAGTTTATAAAGAGTTTATTTAATTTTTAAAAAACTTAAACTGCCTTTTCTTCCACCTAGCTCTGGATATTAACTCTCGGTGCTGCTTTCGGATTCTCGTCGTACGGACCGATCGCACTGTTTGGAGTGATCGCTAGCGAAAGCGCCCCTTCGAATTTCTGCGGGACATCACATGCCATCGTCGCGCTTATGGCAAACGGTATGTCTTGCGTCCAGATGACAAATTTTAAATATTGTCTGAATATACAGTAACAACATGGCATCAGAGCCGATACAGTAATAGCACAATAAACACTATTGATGTCAGAAGTGTTAGAGTAAGAGGTAAGAGTCGATATTTATAACTTTTTATATTTTTTTTCATCCTGTAAATCACCAAGAAAGTCAAAAATTACCTGAATGCCATCTTTAGAATGTGAATACAGTACTGTCCTAAAAGTGTTTTTTGCAAACTGTCAAAAGTTGTAAATGGAAGTTAATGAAAGAAAGTCAGTAGCTGGTAGGGACAGGAATCACCATGAACCAGCTGATACGATATTATAATAGGGCTGCAACTAACGATTATTTTAATAATCGATTAATCTGTTGTTTATTTTTCCGATGAATCGATAAATAGGATAAAAAGCAAAAAAAAAAAAAAACTTTTCTAACTTAGTAGTTTTGTCCTGTTTTCAGTCCAGATATCTAAAATATCTTAAATCAAGATACATTTACTAGACACATAAAATAGCATAGGAAATTATGTCTTGTTTTCTGAAAAAACATCTGAAAATTAAGTGATTGTTTGCTTAAAAACAAGCAAAATTATCTGCCAATGGGGTAAGAAAAATAATCTTAATGAGATATAATCTCAAACAGAAGTTTTAAGCATCATTTAATTTTCTCATGCCATTTTTCTTGTCTAGTAATCTTGATTTAAGATTTTTTTTTAGATATTTGGACTGAAAACAAGACAAAATTACTAAGTAAGAAAAGCTTTTTTTGCAGTGTAGCTATACACGACAACAGATAACAGAAAAATTAATGGTCCAAAAAGGCGAGTGAATAAAAACGTGTCTGTAGTCTTGCCATGCAAAGTACAAAGTAATTATACCACCCCTGTTTTATTACTGTTATTAACGAGCTAACGCTAACCTGTCATGCTTGTCAAGCTGGATAACGAGTAAACACCAGCACCAGGGACATTACGTTCCTCACTTCAAAACGGAACAAAAGTACGATTATGTAGTGACCTTTCCTGCTGTTGAACTCCCTTCCTCCTCATCAAACACTCCAACATGTTTGCGTTTCAGGTGATGGATCATTGTGCCATGCCATGTCGCTTTTGCATATTTTGCAGTTAACACACTTTTTTATTTAGTGTAAAATGCTCCCACACCCTGGATGACTTGGGTCGCACGGATTTCTCTGCCTCTGCCATGTATCTTTCCTCTAACTCCGCTCGTTTTTTTTTTAAGAATCAAATGTCTCTGCGTCACGCGACACAACAAATCGATTATGAAATACGTTGTCAACTCTTTTAGTAATTGATTTTTTAATCGATTAGTTGTTGCAGCCCTATATTCTAACGATATCTAGATGCTGATTCGATTTATAGTGCGATTCTGTTACTATCATGTTTTTATATCTTGGTACAATATTAATTATATATTTATATATATTTATTTATGTTTATAAAAACTATTTATAAATAAGACAGGTAGTCTCTGGCGGATTTGAGTTTTATATGCCTTTGACACAAATCTACAAGCTTTCTTTTTTTGTTGTCTGAAAAGTGCTCTTTTACAGTATGTAATATTTTTCTGGTCTACAGATATTTTCCTGTAAGATAGAAATAAGTTTTTTGCTGGAATACTACTGGAATTGTAATTTTTTTAAAACTAATTGTATAACATCACTGGGTGCTTAAGACGTTTGTACAGTACTGTATGTCTTTTGGAACGGTTCAATATGTCTGTCTAGTGTACGTGCTGTGAAGTGTTATAATACATAAACACTTTAACTATTTGTGTGTTTATGTGTCTATCAGTCGGGGCATTTCTCGCCGGCCTGCCATTCAGCACCATCGCCAAGCGGTACAGCTGGGACACGGCCTTCTGGGTAGCGGAAGTGACCTGCGCCCTGACTACTGTTTGGTTCTTCATGTTTCGCAACATGCGCACGAAAATGGGACGAGTGGATGAAAAGAAAGACTGATCAACACACACCGAATATGACACACAACTCGAACCCTGCCAGTGTGAACTTACTGAACCACATCAGGAACCGAGAATCATCTCTGCTCAGAAGAACCACTTTTCGTTTAATGTACTGTATTTGTATTCGTTATAATAAGTTCATCTGAATGATGCGGCAGGGGCTGAAGTTCTGCACTAGAACCTGGAAGGTTTTACGTTCACAGTCAGATTTCAGACACGTCATCCTTAATTTGATCGATTTTACTGAATAAATGACCATAAAATGAATGATGTTACAGCGTTCGTGCCCCAGGCTGGTCGAGCAGGTCTCACTAAATCTCCCCTGCTTTTTAGGTGTTTAGATTCTCTTTTAATCAGATTCTTATTACTGTACAAGTTGTAAAGTATGCAATTTAAACGATTAAAGAAGTTGACACATTACATACTATATTTCGAATACAGCACAAACATGTCACTTGTAATGTTATATTTCACTTTTAGGGATAAAATAAAGGGATTTTATTAAAGTTTATTTAGACCAACTCATATGTGATAATTTTTTTTTATTATTATTATTTTTGGTAAAAGTTTGCTATCATCAAGAAAGAGTAGAGGGAATACAACCATAGTGGTAAAGATATTTCCTGTTTAACAAATATTTGAAAGATGAGGTATGCAACAATGACTTAATAAAATCATAAGTGTATTCATTCATTCATTCATTCATTCATTCCAACCTCTTCAGTTTAGCACAGTACAAATTATATGTCACATTGTCAGACAGTCTGATGTATAAATTATTATACGTCATAATTTTCCCGGCAGTTGAAAAAGTTGCATCTTAAAGTTCTGGACCTATGCATAGATCAGTAAAGCCTCCATGCTACAATCGAACAGGATCTTGCCGTTCACTTCTAGGTTGTAGTTGATTTAGTTGTTTAAGAAACTCTGGAGGAGCAGTCTTACTCAAGTCGATCAGGAAGTCCAGTATTTCCTCTCCTTTTTTCATCTCTGTGATGTCCAACAGGGACGGTAACTTGTAGCTTTGGAAGGGGATTATTTTTGAAATCCAGTTAACTCTTGACATCAGCAAAGGTCAACCTTGTGTGTTAGGATAAAGTTAATCAGTGTGTGCTTACTTGTGAGCAGAATTACAAGGATTTTGCCATCTTTGTGCAGTAAACTCCAGTAGAAGGAAACCGTGGTCCCTGGATCCTTCACATAGTACAGCATCTATGGGGGAAAAAAAGTTAATTAGGTTAATCTTGATGTTCATCTTTTGACCACTTAGCAATTTAAACTTTTTTTAATAGAAAGTGGTTGAGATACTATATCCCTGTGATCTTTCTGTAGAAGTAAAAAAAAAAAAAGGGGAAAGCCGTTCATCTCATGAAACAGGTTAACAATATGACTTAAAATTGATTAGGAATAATGAAAAAGGACACAAAGTGAAACACAGCAATGTAGGTACAAACCTCAATCATTCTAATTAAGTGCATCTTTTTTATCAGTTTCTTTTCTTCTATTCATCCTCAAACTCTGTTGCCAAAGTTGACATTTTTAAGAGCTGGCGTCTCAGATAAGTACGCTAGAAGAAAGTTCTCCAGCATCAATGCATTCTGAAACAGTTTTTTTGGGGCTAATATAATTTTAGTGGATTATAAAATATAAATGATTGTATTGTATAGTATTAGTATTGGATGTATTCTCTAATATCACCCCAATCCAAGTCTACTATATACCCTACACCATACACCCAACACTCTAAAGCTAACAGACTATTAAATTTAGATAAAATGAATATAAATATTGTATATTTCAATCCCTACAGGACATAAACACTATGGCTTAAAGGTGGTGCTTAGAAAAACATTGTGCAAATGCAGTTTTATATTTTTGAATGCAGCAAATCGCTTAGGGAATTGTTTCCACCAGTATACTACTAATCACTGGCCTGATCATCTGTCATCATCTGCACCTGTTTCTCACTGGTTCATGACTTAAGTTAGATGTTTTTTGAATGATTCATAGGTCACTATGTGCCTTAGCAACAAAAAACATTCCCCTGAAATTGCTCAGTTACGGGGACAGATCATACTGTATGCACAGTACTGCATGTTATTTCTTAGTGTTAACATTTTATTAAATTACTTAGTGTCACTCTACAGCAGAGTGTAATAGTGTTAGTGTGTAAAATCCCTCTTAGTATAAAAGCTCCCTTGGTATACATAGTGGTGCTTATAATGCATTAAACTTTATTGTCTATAAGTGTTTATAATTGAGTCCATTATAGCAATCATTTAGTATAAACAATGCAGTTTTATAGAATGCATTAGTGTGTGTAATACTATTTAATATAGTGTACTTGTGAGTAAAATAGTATTATAGAGAGCTTAATTGTGCAAAAGTTTTATAGAGTGCATTAGTACTGTCACGGTATGTGCCTGTGATGGGTGTGCGCTTTAACCTGTTATTGCTCCTCGCTCACTCCATAGGCTCACTCCATAGGGTCACTCCATAGGCTCACTCCATGGCTAGTGATATTCAATGCTTAATGGACCTCTGGCTGTCTCCATGTTATAAAAACAAAGCACATCAGCTGGGCACTGCCACCGAACCTGCACATGCCCACCTTTATTTCTTTCCTCCCCTTTCTTTCCATCTTCCTTATTTAACCCTTTCCTTCCCTATTTTCCTTAAATAAAATTACCATTTTTCCTGTAAGACCTTGCCTCGTGTCCGTGTGTCTGTGGTGCCACCCGTGCACATGGGTCGAACCCGTTACAGTACACAGAATGGAGCATTATAGCATGCATTACTATACGCAATATCATGTTGTATAATGATTGTGTTCATACTGTAGTTATTTGGGGCTGAAAGCTCTAATTTTTCTTTTTTTGATGATTACTACATCCACTCCCAAATTTTTGCAGACTTTAATACACTTCCAGTTGTTTATAGTGTACTAATTCCATTATAATGTTATGGATCACATGAGAGTGCGTAACAGAGATTTTTGTGTGTGTCTGTGTTGTGTCTGTTGTGTTTCAGTGAGTGTTTACCTGGCCATGATATCTGGGAGCATCGTATGGATAAAATTCTGAATGCACTGGTGTTCCGTGGAATTCTCCAAAAACAGCTTAAAGGACTGCAGGTAGATGAAATCATTATTCAACTGGATCTCCATTTTTAACTATTTCCCTGAAACACAGGAACATTGCAACTGTCACCGGGGATTGCATGGAATTCTGGTGTCAGTGAGGAAGAATCTCAACCAGGAAGCGTGGTTAAAACACATATCAGATTAGAAACTGAAACCTGAAAACTGAAAGAAGCTAAATATGTGCATTATGCATGAATTTTTTTTTCCAGATTACATAAATATAAAAATCATTTAATAAAAAAATTATTTATTCAGAATTTTAAAAAAGCGCACATAAACCATTAAAAAAAAAAAAAAATTAAGTTTACATCTACAATTAACTAAATATACTGTAGTGGTGGATAAAAGAATTGAGAAAATTTTTTTAATGTTCGATATCTTAATTACTTACTCACACACTCATCATCTGTACCTCTTTATCCTGTATTCAGGGTCGCGGGAGCCTGGAGCCTATCCCAGGAGACTTATGGCACGAAGCGGGATACACCCTGGACAGGGTGCCAATCCATCGCAGGGCACACACACATTCACACACTCACATGCCCATTCATACACTACGGGCAATTTGGGAACGCCAATTAACCTAACCTACATATCTTTGGACTGTGGGAGGAAATCGGAGTACCCGGAGGAAACCCACTAAGCACAGGGAGAACATGCAAACTCCATGCACACAGAGAAAGGAATCTAACCCGGACCCTGGAGGTGCAAGTAGACAGTGGCTAACCACTACACCACCATGCAGCCTTGTCTTAATTACAATCTAGAATTTTTAACATAATGACAGTTAAGATTATCAGAATAATTCGCTATTTTATACAATGAAATTGTAATACAGCAATCAATATTTAGTGTGGAGTCCTTTATTTTTCAAAATGTGCTAAATACGGCTGAGTATAGAGTCAAAAAGATGTTTGTATTAATCTCTGGTGTTTAATCTCGTTTAATCCATGTGTAGCATGGGCTTTTCAACTTCAGTGCTGGTCCAGCACAATTTATAAATTCCCAACACATAAACACACCCACTGAAACTGGTTATTAACAGATTAATTGAATCGGCTTTGTCTGAGCAAAAGTTTCTCCAAACTGTGTTGAACACTGATCACCAGGACTGGAGTTTTAGAGCCTTTATATACAGAAATTTGCCACAGAAGAATTGAGAATCCCAAAGTTTTAGTCTTTTTTGTGCAGAAGTGGACACTCCGAATGTAGAAGTCTAGACAATAATTATCTATTAACTAAACCAGCTGATTCTAATTAGCACAGCTCTTCTGCCAGATAGGCTGTTTTGTGGACAAGGATGACTATAATACATGGCATCTGTTGTCTTACTGCTACCACTGTATCATCTCACAGACACACAATAGAGAGAGAGAGAGAGAGAGATTTTACCTTACCAGTAGGGATTTTAAATCCTGGGACTATGACAGGGGAGGCAAGAGATTTGGTTGACATGTTGCAGAGAAGAAAGGTGGATATACTGTGTGTCCAGAAGACCATGTGGAAAGGTAGCAAGGCTAGAAGCTTAGGGACAGGGTTCAAACTGTTTTACCATGGTATGGATAGGAAAAGAAATGGAGTAGGAGACATCCTGAAAGAGGAATTTTTAAGGAACATTCTGGAAGTGAAAAGAGTATCAGATAAATTGATGAGTTTAAAGCTGGAAATTGAAGGTATGAGTTGCAATGTTGTTAGTGGTTATGCCCCACAGGATGTGCGTTAGAAGACAAGGAAAAATTCTGGAGTGAGTTAGTTAAAGTAATGCAGAGAATTCCCAGAAGTGAGAGAGAGTGGTGATTGGTGCAGATTTTAATGGACATGTTGGAAAAGGGAACAGTGGTGATGAGAATGTGATGGACAGGTTTGGTCTTCAGGACAGGAATGTAGAAGGACAGATGGTGGTGGACTTTACAAAGAGGCAGTAGTGAATACTTTCTTCCAGAAGAGGCAGGAACATAGGGTGACATACTGTATAAGAGCGGAGGCAGAGGCACTCAGGCGAACCACAACTTGTGTCGACATTGCAATTTAAAAGAGGAAGTGGTGAGGAATGTGAAGAGGACAAAGTGGTAGAAGTTGTGTTGAAGAAGAATGTTGTGTAATTTTCAGGGAGGAGTTGTGACAGGCTCTGCGTGGTCAGGAGGTGCTTTCATTTGACTGGACAGCTACAGCTAAGGTGATCAGAGAGACAGGTGGAGGGTACTTGGTGTATCATCAGGGAAGGGAAAAGAGGACAAGGAGACTTGGTGGTGGATCGAGGAAGTCCAGGGCCTGTATTCACAAAGCTTCTTAGAATTCTCTCAGAAAGCTCCTATCTTAGCTTAAAAAGTCCTAGCTGGGAGTCCTAGACTAAAAGTGATTTAGGAAACTACACAGAGCAACTCTGAGTAAGGAAACTACAAAAACCTTTATCTTAGTGAGAAGGTGTGGTTGACCCTGTTGCTAGGGATGATACAGCAATGCAAGGACTGTGATTGGTTGATAAAAAAATCTCTGTAAAAGGCTTGAAATGCACTTTTTGTGACAATAGAATATATGATAATAAAATAGTCAGTGAAATCATAATGTTTGCATATAAAGAAATTGTACAGTCTTATGCATGTGCACCCCTTGATACTGTAAATAACAGATTTTGGTGATTTTTTAATTGAAAAGATGTTAACACAGTCTCTTTTGGAAATGGAAAAATGCACAATATTGTCAGCAAACATTGATACATAGTTACTTCTTATGCTATAAATTGAACAAATCTAGCAAAAATTGAACAAAAATCTAAGCAGCTGTGTAAGACTCTGAAAATGAAAGTTATCGATGCCCACAATGCAAGAGAAGGCTACAAGGAGATAGCAAAGTGTTGTCAGCTTGCAGTTTCCACAGTGAGAAATGTAACTGAAAGATGGCAGTTCAGGAGAATTGTGGAGGTCAAGATGAGATCTGGAAGACCAAGAAAACTCTCGGAGAGAACTGCTCATAGGCTGGTCAGAACGACAAATCAACCCCCCCATTTGACAGCAAAAAATCTGCAGGAAGATTTAGCAGACTCAGGAGTGATGGTGCACCGTTCCACAAGACCTTCATGGAAGAGTCAGCAGAAGAAAACCTTACCTGCGTCCTCCTCATCATAAAATCCAACGTCAGAAGTGTGCAACAGAACATCTACAGAAGCCTGATGCGTTTTGGAAACAAGTGCTGTAGACTGATGAAGTTAAAATAG
>JAQMYI010000009.1:3483056-3502175 GCA_030014275.1 Clariallabes melas
CCCCCCCCCCCCCCCCCCCCCCCCCCCCCCCCCCCCCCCCCCCCCCCCCCCCCCCCCGGAGCAGAGGACGGGGTCAGAAAGACTGTCTGACTGCTATAACATAAGTGATAACAGGTCCTGACTTATTTATGTGCATTCTAAAACTATTTATGTGTAACTAAACTGCTAATAAAAATTTCATGAAGTTTAAAAAAAGAATTGTAAAAAAAAAAAAAAAAAAAAACATTGGCCAACTGGTGTGGTATAAGAGGAATAAAACACTTCGGGATGTTCTGCACAGGAAAATAATCAGCTTTGGTTTGCCTCATCATGTTTTATTCCTGTATTTTGCTATAACTCCTATAACAGCTAGTAGTTTTTTACATGATGCATAATACGTTATACACCATTTTACATGATGTACTGTATATGAAGACTGATATCAAAGACTTACTAACAAGACGCTAGATTGTAAGGCCTGGCTGACCGTCATCTACAAATAATTATTTAACAGTTGACCCGACTTTTGTAGTAATTATAATGATTTAATGGAGTAAATGAGGGCATGCAGTGTAAAGGCCAGATGTAAGCGTGTCATTAGGGGGATTTCCCTCCAATTCCCTATATGGCGTTTCTATAGGACTTCCCCGGAAACACAATGCTGCTGTTGTGTTTGAGACAGCCATTTTAGCTCTGTCCACCTCAACTCCCTCAGGTCAAAGGTCACAGCAGCAGTCTTTTAGGAGGCCATTTGAGATATGGTGCAGTGAGGTAGATTGTATGGTTTACACTGTCTATACACAATAAATGCATAGTGTTATATGGTAAAGTGAGATATTATTTTATGACCTGAAGAAGATAAGCAAATGAAACCCATAAGCTGCCACTTTACTTAGAGATCTTTTTTTGTCTGCATGTGTGGTTACTACAACCACTAGAGGGCAACAAATGCTAAGCCTTATTACCATGAAAGTCCCCCATGTCATTTGTTTGGGCCTCATGCATAATATAATTGTTCTGTTATATAACTGCTGCAAAATCATACAATATCAGTTTGTCCAAAATTCCAACATACGAAATTTTCTTTGTTTCCAATTCAATTATTTTACCAAACTAAATAAACATGTTTGGCATCTGAATTTAACTAGTTCATGTTCATCTCTGCTCAGTGGTGGCTCAAACGTTTAAGGCTCTGGGTCAGGGGTTCAGCCACTTTTGGGCCCTCGAGCAAGGCCCTTAACCCTGTCATGTCTGACCCTGCGCTCTGACCGCATATCTGAGATATGCAAAAAAAAAAAAAAAAAAGTCTTGTAAGATACGACAAATAATAGTTATTATTATGATGATGATAATGATTACTATTATTCTATTATTTGTTGATGTCAAACAGAAATGATGAATAAAACTGTATAGAACAGCCATCTTGTTCAGATTAAGGCGGCACGTTGGCCTGGCGCTTAGCACCATGATCTCTCACGGTTCTCAGTTCTCGCCTCGGGTCTGTGTTGCATTTTCTCTCCGTGCTTGGTGTGTTTCCTTCGGGTACTCCAGTCGTAACTGATAGAATTAAGCAAATATTATGTGAAAGCCTAAAATTCTTACTAACAACTATGCTATTTTGTCTCATTCCATCTCTGTAACTTTGATAGTCACAAGAATTACTACTGCTACATATCTTACCAACAAATTAATCAAGCGTAAAATATGCTATTAAAACTATAGTAGCCAAAATTTACTGAAAGCTATCATTTGACTTGTGGACTAACCAGTTAGGTGGCTCAGTGGTTTAGTAGTGCGTAGTGGTGTAGCGCTGTGGCCTCGCACCTCCAGCGTCGTCGGTTCAACACCATGCTTGGTGGGTTTCCTCTGAGTTCTCTGATTTCCTCCCACAGTCCAAAGATATACAGCCTAGGTTAAATGGAATTACCAATCCATCCCAATGTGATGCACTGGCACCCCGTCCTGGGTGAACTCCACCAAGGCTTCTAGGAATGAATCAATCTTGCTCAGATTGTCTACAGGATTGTCTGGTATTTTGGTATCACGCGCGCCAACCAGCCCCCACCCCCTCCATCCTCCTTCCCCATGGCCTTGCCCCTGGAGTTTAGTGGTATTAATTTAGTAGATATATTTTTGTGATGAAAATGTGTGAAAATGAAATCAGTAAGACTTTAGATTATACATTTTTTCTGTCACAGACCAAAAATAAACTTGTTCTTTCATCATGATGACTTGCGGTGCTGAATGCATAATGTGACAATTTAGTGCCATCACTATTAAAGACAGCTTGTCTAAAGGCTGCAGAAAATTCATGGAACAGCTACAGGTACTGTGTTTCAAATGAAAACAAACCACGCCAAGGTACGCTTTCATGGAATTCAAACAAGATTTGCTTGGTATCAGAAGTAATAATCTTAACACCGCTAAAATCAAGGTATATTTACACCTGATTTCGGATATGAAAACTGTAGCATGTCCTTTTGTCTTTTGTATGATGTGCACTAATGTTGTGTTTTGACCTTGCTCTTCAGTCCCATGCTGACTCTAATCAAAGGTGTGAGTCGTCATCTTACGGTTGTCCACAGTGGGGAAGAGCTCACACGTTATCTTCCTCATGTCTTCCCACCTGCTCTCTTCCTGTAGACTTTCTAAACCACTATAGTAACACTTAAAACCCACACTACTACCTTCCGCCATTCCAAACACAGCACAGCATCTCCTGTTGTTGAAAAGCTGAAAGTGTTACTCTGCCTTAGTTTCTGTTTCAATAGCAACGCAGTTTTGTCATACTTCCGGCTCCTCTATTGGACCACTGTCCGACTGGCATGAAAATGGTTTGGCTTGAAAATTAGCAGACTTCCCCCGAGCATTGGTTGGTTCCTTAAAACACTGAAGTTTTTAAATGACATGCAAATGATTGTGTGGTTCTCTGCGGCTAAGCTCGCAAGGGTGGTGCATGAGAAACTACATCGTTTAATGTATGCATAGCACACAATAGCATTATGTTGACTCATGTACTCATACCACATACACAGACATATTGTCTCCTGTACACACCTGCTGATTATTCTACCTGTACAGGTGACTGCGATATATAAGGTTGGGTTTAACTGCCAGGGAGATGAGTGTTTACTGTGTTGACATGCCAAAGAAGGGTGTATTATACAAACGTTACAGCAAACAACACATCATGAGTAATTCATCTTTCTGCTTGGCAAGCTCTTTGGGTACTCTGGCATTTAAATTATTATTTTTTTTTATGTGATCATCGTACTACATGTTCCTCCCTCGAGTTTTGGTATGACCCAGCCTACATGCAAAGCAGAGAGGTTAAACAGGTATCGCTCCTCTGTTTTCTCTCCTCTCGCATATGTGTGACAAGGTGAATGCTGGACTTTGGCTTTCTTTCGGCGCGTACAAGATGAGATAAGTGTTTCTTTTGATATACACCTGCTCGGATATGAATCAGAAGGAGAAACTCGGCTCTTCAGGTCTGACTTTTGTTCCTGAATAATTCCCTGGATTATTATTATTTTTTCCGGTAAGTGTATTATGTTTAATGAGATTTTAAGGTCCATAAAGAATTTGAGCTGATATGGGGATATAATAAACAATAGATTTGAAGTTCAGCTTAAACTTAATTAAGGCCTTACATTATGATGTCATTCAAGTCCAATGGTTTTCACCATTGTTTTTAATGAAAAACCTCTTCAATAAAAAACAACGTGGACACTTGATATTATGATATTAACTCTGATATTATGTAGTGACTAATATTAAATAATCCATTTACATTAAACTTACAATAAATATAGTTGTCTTATAAGAGCAAAAAGAATGTAAATCAGGGCAACTATTCCGAGGTCATTTAAAAAACTGACTTGTTAGAAATCTCATTTACTTAAGTGAAAGTAGATCTACTGTATCAGAATATTCAGTTTACTTTTTTTTTTTAAAGTGGAAGATTCCAGACAATGTACAAGGAAAAGTAAATAATTTTGAGTATATTAAAAAGTATAACATGCATTTTTGTAACTGATGGAATTAAATTAAAAAGATGAATCAAAATGAATTAAAACCTAAAATTGTCTAAAAGTATCATTTCATCACGGTCACTTTCATAGTCACATAAATTACTACCGATTAATGAATTAATCATGAGTAAAATATGTTATTAAAACTATAGTAGCCAAAATTTACTGTTAGTTAGAACTTGACTTGTGGACTAACCAGTTAGGCAGGACAGTGGTGTAGTAGTGCGTAGGTGGCGTAGCGCTGTGGCCTCGCACCTCCAGCATTGTGTGTTCAGTCTCATGCTTGGTGGGTTTCCTCTGGGTTCGCTGATTTTCTCCCACAGTCCAAAGATATGCAGATTAGGTTAAAGGCACTCCCAAATTTCCTGGACTGTATGGGTGTGTGCCCGCCCTGTGATGGATTGGCACCTTCTCTAGGGTGTACCCTGCCTTGTGCCCCACAGGCTAAGCAGTATAGAAGATGAATGAGGAAATAAACAAATGAATGAATGAAAGATTAGCCACCAGTTATATTAGCCACTAGCGCTTAATCTAGTCTAATCAGCAGGAGGAAAAACACCCGACTAACTTAAATTTGGTTAAATTTACCCAGTTACATTTGGGTAAGACGTGACTTACAAAACTGCTTTAAAGTTTCTGTCATTGGATAGTTCATATTAGCATGTTAGCATATCAGCAAAACATATTAGCATGTTAGCATATTAGCAAAACTTATCTTGACTTTTTTAAATTAGATGGAATTCTTAGCCTAAGAAGAGAAAACAGATACCTCTACAGGTGCGTTTACATGGACCTTAATATTCTATGAAGAACGCGAATCAGAATCGCATCACCTCAATCTGAACACTCTGACCCGATCAAAAGGAATTTTCAGTCAGAATGATAGGGGTGGTCGGTAAACAGTGGGCACAGTGGTGGCTCAAACAGTTAAGGTTACTAATCGGCAGGTTGGGGGTTCAAGCACCACCAAAGCTGTCACCCCTGAAGCCTTGAGCAAGGCCCTTAACCGTATCTGCTCCAGGGCTGCTGTATCATGGCTAACCCTGTGCTCTGACCCCAGCTTCCTTACTGAGATATGCAAAAATCATTTCACTGTAAGGCACATGTAACAAATAATTTAATCTTATTCTCAATAACTGAATATTACACCTTTTGTTGTCAATTCAACAGGTATATATTAGCTAATTAAGCACTTATTCTCCCTTGTTGGCAAACATACAGTTTCCGTGTATAATTGCCCCATGTGAGGGTAACATTTTGCTTCTGTTTCTGGTTGGTAAACTCAGTGAGAACAAACAACCCTCTCACATCAGTCTTTACTCCAAACTTTCATCCACCGAGTATCTGGCTGATGAAGGGGCATGGCATCATCATGGCTCAGAATTTAACATGTAAAGCATCTAACCAATTATAACGTGGAAGGTGGGGTTTATTAGAAAAGATGGGAAGATTGAACTAACCTTGACACTGGAGAAAATTACTTCTTCTTTTGCAATATATTCAGCAGATTAACACACACACAAAAAATAATATTCTGATTAAATGTTTTTTGCACATAAATAAACATCTTATTAGGTCAGCATCCATGTATACAGTGAAGCTGGAATCGCTACTCAGAATGATTTCAAACAGAAATCATCACAGAAACAGAAATTGCTTTCTTCAGCATATTGGAACATCTGACTTAGCTAGAGCCAGGGTCTAGCACTAACCTACATTGTACATAGTTATCTACATTGTATAGGTGGTAACAGATGATGAATCAGCACTATTCTTAAATATTTTTTTCTATCTTGATAAGATGCCAAACTATAAACTAAATACAATATACAGCATAAAGTAATAGGCTGGATGACCGATTAAGAGACCTTCAAGAATTTCAAATGAATTACGAATACTCAATTTCTTTAACAGTTTAGTGAAGGATAAATATTCCAAAATCATATTTAAGTATGGTAGAGAAATACAGTTATTCATGTTTTTTCCAGCGTTGATTTTGTTTCTATAAACCTCAGGATTTGAATATTGGCATGCGCGCTCCTGAAGAAGCATGGACACCTTAACTTTTACAGCCATCTTACTTATCATTACAGGGGGTGAGTATTTATAACTTTTTGTTATGTACTGTATTTTTGTTTGTTTGTTCAGCTTTTAGTTCCTCACAGCTCCTTCCTCATAGCCTAGTTCCTTATAGCCCACAGAAACGCTTCTTAAAAACGAAAGAAAACAAGCAAAAGAAAAAATATCTCAAAATTATATCTTAGAATTAAATCTGAGATTCCTTTAAAAGAAGCTCTTTTATCGCACTACAAGCTAAGGGATGATGTTCTGCAGAATGACTGCTACTTTTTACGCAAACCTGTATAAAGTGGCAGCAGGTTCACAGGTTACAAAGATTTTGTGCAAGCAAGCCCAGGATGGAGTGTATCACAAAATGTGAATATGCTCCTGAAACCCTGTCAAGTCTAAAAATCTTTAATTAAGAGTGTGTGAGTGTATGTTTCCCCCACATTATTCTTATTATGCCAGCGATAAGACAGTGTGAAAATACATAACGCAACACTATTATCGCTTTTTTGATGCATATGCAGGTTGTTCTGAAAATGCCTGGCGTTCCTGAAGTGCACAGTGTTATCACACATCACCCACCTGATCACTGCCGGGCAGTGTTGCTGATGCAGAGAGATGCTAAAGTTCTTTGTTACGGGAGATTAAAATCTCATAATGTCCGATAGCTGTGAGCTACAGGTTTTGATTCTCAAAGCTGCTTGGTGTTTTTTTTTTTTTTTTTTCTATCTCCGCTAAATGAATGAACGCCAGGTATTCAGTAAAACCGGTTATGGTTCACAAACATAGTGCTGTTCAGATGTGGGTAAACCTCTCAGCATGAAGGAAGATATCACCCTGCTTGTTATAAAAGGGCTTCCCAACTTTTATTCATTTATTTTTCAAAGTAGTATTATAAAATATCACATTTGATAAAAATAAAAAAATTAAAAATAATGGTGTGCATGCAGGTATTTACGACACATAAAAATGTGAAAATATGTAGAAATGTTAATTAAATATGGAGTTTAAAGCATGATAATCAATAAGGAGGAGAGCTTAGGAAAATCCATGATTCTGGGAAATCCTGTCATGTACAGTAGTATAACATGGCCTTTGTTAAAACTACTTTAAACAGTAATCTACTTATATCTGTAGGTTTCACACTAGACCTTAAACCTCGATACTCAGGTTGCATACCAAACATACCTGTTTTTAAAAAAAATTTTTAATCTCAGTCAAAAGCTCAGCTGACGAGTGAAAACAGAGACCGACTACACCCAACGTCTCTCTTTGTTTTGACTAAAACGCAAGTTCGTACCTGCACGTCACCGAAAGCAAATAATCTGGTGTTAAACAGCGAGCTCTATTAGTCTTTTATTGCTCCGTACTAAAGGTCACTGTTATAAAGTTGACTTTAATAGACACCATTACATCAACTCTAAAGCAAATCTGAACTCACAGAGGGAGCAGCTTCAACAGAAGCACTGTGAGGATTGAATGTACACGTCATGTACACTTCACGCACCAATATTTCTGCTAATATTTAGTTACTGTACACCTTCTTTTGTCTCAGCCACGAATGCTCCGCCTAAAGTACCTGAAACTAAACAAAGTCTAACAAGGAGAGACAAAACTTTTAGTAGATCTAAAAGAAGTAGAAAAATGCTGTTTAGTTTTCTTGCCAGTTGTCCATGTTCCTTGCCTAACATTAGCTAACATTGTCTAGCTAGCCAGCTAAGCTATGTCACATGAGTTATTTAGAATGGCGGTGTGTGAGTGAGTATAAAAAAGGAAATTCTTAATGTCATGAAAATAAATGTTCCGCAAATGTTTGTGAGGAACAGTCATCACCAGTCACCTCTGTCGACTGTCTAGATAAAACTAATCACAAAATAAAAACATTAGGAGCAATTGCGACCATTTTAGTCACCATCTTGCTGCCCTGGCTAGGGATTGAGAATTGAAAATAGGACATAGGGAAATGTTCTATTAAAAAAAAAAAAAAAACTCCCATAATGGCTGAACTTTCCTACTGTATATCAGGTTTCAAAGAGAGTTCAGGATTTTTTATTTCATGTGAAATTGCACGGTGACACGTGGTGTAGTGGTTAGCACTGTCACCTTGCAAAGTGAATGTAATTGCACCGAAATCTTTTGATTACCTTGTTGTGTACTCTTGTATTCTTATTATTCTTATTATTATTATTATTATTATTATTATTATTAATTAACAAGGTAATAAACAAGAATTCAACATTTTATCTCTGTTTAATCACCAACAATTATTGTGTTGTGGTGTTACAATTTTTTTTTTATTTTGGAAATAACGAGTCCATACTGATGTATTTCTAAAATAAACCTTTGGCTTATTTGATAAATAAGATCTAATTAATCCTTTTCTCCTTTTAGGCGTGAGCTCTCAGACACTACAACCTCTTAACGAGACGGTGCTCCAATATTCTAATGCCAATTTCAACTGCAGTGTGACCGCACCTGGCTGGGTGGTCATGACTTGGACAGTCAACAGCCGCTTAGCCCTCAGTATTTTAGAGAGCTCAGGTCCAGTTGGAACTTCTGCTCATTATTCTGCCACAAACTACACGACAGCAGGACTATACAAATGGGGTTTCACGATTATAGGCGTCACACCAAGTGATGCTGGAACAGTGGGATGTCAGGTGCAGGGCGGTCTGCTTATACTTGCGACACTGAACGTCCAGCGTATGTATGATTTATATTGAATTTACATTTGTATGAATGTATAATGGAAGTTATGCAGGACGGACTGGATGTCTGTGCAGGTTTTCATTCCAACCAAACCGAAGCTTGGTTGGAATGAAAACCCCACCCATACGTTCTTGAAGAGATTTGACAACCCTGGTTTAAGTGATAAGATGATGCCACAAAGAGAAGGTCCAAATCGATGTCCCAGCTAATATCGAAATCCAGCCATTAAACTTGAAGAGCATCCTTAGTGCCGGGTCTCTGCCTGGACAAAAACTGGTCAGAAAAGTCATCCGACATATAACCAGTAAAATCTAAACAGGAAATGTGCAGATCACCATGGCGACCTCAGGCAAAACAACAACACTACTACCACACCCAAGCTAGCCAGCTGACATATTTATCATTGCTATCTAATGTGTTGTGTAATTAAAATCAGTACTGAGATCACTGACAAGATAACAAGTTAGCAGGGAAGCCGTTTTTTTTTTTTTTTTTTTTTTTTTTTTTATAATGTCATAGTTCATTGCTTTAGTTATACCTGCTAGCAAGCTAGCAAACCTAGGATTAAGTGCATGCTAGTGTAAACACATTTATACACAGAAATTTTAACCCCACAAAATGATTAATGGTTCAACAAAATAAAATTAAGGGCAGGATTTTTTACATGAGAAAATATGGACATAAAATAAATCATGGTAAAGATTTTTTTTATACATTATGTTTTGTTAACATTTAATATAGTAATTTTTTTCATGTATATGGAATGTGTGTATTCGCACAGCCTGTAGACACTTAAACACCTTACAGCACCCAAGGCTGTATTACAGTGTGCAACCGATACGAAAATAAAAAGTATCGATCTTCAGCGAGCTGCTTCTTAATTTAGCTGCCAACGGAGTCTATTTTCCGACTCATTACCTTTTTTCCGAGTTGCAGCGAAGAGTCGATTTCATTTAACTGGTCGTAGTTAAATATGGATAGATCTGTGTGTTTCTTCTGTACCAAATGCTAAACTATTGTAACACACAAAGTGTGTGTGTGTGTGTGTGTGTGGTGGGGGTGTCGTGCTCTGTTATAACATTGACAGATATAAAATGCTTGTCGTTTTAGTAGTTATGGAGCGGAGTGTACTTATGTTCTCAGGGTCCTATGGTAACTAGTTATTATTATTATTTTCTATTTTAACACATTGTAAACCTCCTTTTCTGAAAGAACTTCATGAAACAGTCAAAAAAAAAAAGAGCTAAATGTATAGGACTGTGGAAACATAGGAGCCAAGGAACTCTGGAATGTAGCGGTTTGGGAACCACGTTAAGGAGCTGCTAGCAATTAAAAAGCTAACAATTAAATATTTAATTTTACTGACAGTTCAGTAAAGACAAAATATAGCATTTGTATGGCAAACATTCTTGTACACATAAAAAAAAAAAAGGTAAAAAGTATGATGTAAATTTCACAATTGGAGCTGGATGGAAAATCTAAGTATTAGTAACACATCTGTAAATAAAATATTTTAATTAGGGCAGCTAACTTTGAACAAGCTAATTACAGGCTTGTGATTAAGCTCACAATTAAAAACCTAAATGCTAGCTATTACAGATTAAGCACCTGACAATTAACTAGCTAAAAAGATGGTAAAAAGAAACATGCTAACAATTCATTTGCTAACACACAAGGAACTCAAGATCTGCTGATATCTAAACCACAGCGTTATGGTCATTTGTTTCTTCTTTTCACAAAGTTAAACCTGTGGTTCATATTAATGTACAGTAGCTATAATGATGGACTCTGAGGTTTTTCACTGACTGACAAAATATGAAGTTTTTAAAAATATTTATTTTAGCAGACCTACTAAGTCTATTCATGCTATATTAATGTGTGCAGTCTGTGTAGCTTTAGCTCAGCTTAGTCGTGTTCAACTGAACTAAACAATCTGTGAGCACAAACGTGGCTCTTGAGCAATGCTGTTCACGTATTGGAATGCTTAGATTGGATAGTGTGTGATGTGTGTGTGTGTGTGTGTGTTTCACCTGTTTCACTCTTTCACTGTGCTGAAATCATTCTCATTACAAATGTGTTCTGGTGCTCCTAAATTACTTGGTGCTTTCTGGCATCTCATGGGAAATCAGTTACTCTGGGAAAATAGCTGCTTGTGGCCAAATATTATAGTTCTTCATATGCTGCTCATGGTTAGCTTAATAGTACGGTGATATACACTGCCTGGCCAGAAAAGAAACATTTGCACACTAAGATTTCATTGTGGTCTTATTGTGGTGTCTAATTCATTTGTGAAAATGAGTCTTCATGCTCCCAGAACCTCTTCCAGAACTCCGGAGTCCTGCAATATGCCTGTATCACCATGAAAGATAAACTCCATAGATGTGATAACCAGAGGTGGGCAAAGTAGAAGTAGAAGTTATCTATTTACATGTACACTTAAGGAAAAGTAAAAAAAATTTTTTTTTTAAAGTAGTCAACTTCAAATTTATTTAAGTATGTAAAGTACAGGGCTAACATTAGCTCCCCCCCCCTCCCCCCCCCACACACGCAAACTTGTCTCCATGTAGAAATGTCGTTAACTATGAGTACAGATATTTCATGGAGAATTTAGTGGAGTAAAAGTAAAAAGTGTCCTCTAATAAATATATTTCAGTGAAATATAGACACTAGAAAGATGTACTTAAGTACAGTAACACAGTAAAATGTACCCTTCCACCTCTGGTGATAACCTGGCCATTCAGTACATTCAGGCCGTCAGCTGACTACATTTTACTGCCACATAACGTTGCTGAGCCTACACCTGAGCAACTGAGGCAACCCCAGATCATAACACTGCCTCCAGAGGCTGGTAAAGTGGCCTCACTATGCATGATGGGTGCAGTGGTGCAGTGTGCATGAAGCTGTGGTACACTATGCATGAGGGGCGCATTGTTCATACGCTTCCCTTCTTTCCTTCTAACATGTCCATCACTCTGGAATAGGGTCAATCTGGACTCATTAGATCACATGACCTTTTTCCATTGCTCCAAAGTCAAATCTTTATGGTCCCGAGCAAAGTGAAGCCCTTTTTTTCTGCTTAGTCTCAATAACAAGTGGTTTTCTTATGCACACACAGCTGTTTAGATTCAATCCTGTGAGTTCTCATTACGTGTGTGTATGCATATGCTATGATTTTTACTGTTGATTTTTTTTACCATGCAACTTCACAAAATGTTTAAGTGATCTCATTCATGATTTTTTTTTCCTGACCACATTTCTTCCATAAAGTTGCCAGGTTAGGACTATCATTAAAGGTTTTGACTATGTTAAAAGTTTCTTAACCTAGTTCCAGTAATTTTAAATCTCCTTAGTTGTTTTCTTGGCTTGACACATCCCAATAATTTGACCTTTCTGAAATAGTGACTTTAAAAATATATATATATATTTTTTTACAACGATCAGCTGTCGTTAACATTAAAACCACTGACAGGTGAAGTAAATAATAAGTCGAGGGGTAGATATATTAGGCAGCGAGTGAGCAGTAGGTTCTCAGATTTGATGTGTTGGATGTAGGAAGAATGGGTAAGTGATGTTAACAAGGGCCAAATTGTGATGAGTATATAATTGGGTCAGAGCAACGCTAAAACCGCAGATCCAGTGGAAGATCCCTGGTATGCAGTGGTTAGTACTGTACATACCAAACAATTGTTGTACCACCCAAAGCTTACTGAGGGTGAAGGCTAGACCATCTGGTCTGATCCCACAGAAGATCTACTGTAGCACAGATTGCTGAAAAGGCGTGATAGGAAGGTGTCAGAACACACAGTGCAGCACAGCTTGCTTTGTATCAGTCTGTGTAACTGCAGACTAGTCAGAGTGCCCATGCTGACCAGTGTCCACCACCAAAACCTCTAACAATGACTTCTTTCACACATCATGTGAAATGCTGGGTGCATGTGTGTCATCATGATGGATCAGAGCTGTTTTAGTGACACAAGGGGACCTACATAATAATAATTCACTCATTATCCTGTATATGAGTATTACAGGGTAGATACTCAAAGGTTAAAGGGTTTTAAAGGGTCTTAATCCCACAGTATTGTTTTTCTACTCTGAACTCTACTCTACACCACAGAAACGGAATATAATTAATTACTAAAAAGACAAACACTTAAAGAGAGAAGTAAAAGAGGCGATAACAGGATCTAGACTGACTTTTGCTTACTTCCATGGACATTCCACAACAAAAAAATATGAGGTCATTGTTTTTGGTCCAGTTCTTTCTTCACCCCTGTTTTGGCTTTGGATTGCTACCTGATTATGCCCATGTGCGCTTAGATCAGTTATTAGGTTGCGAATAAATACCCTGCTGTTCTCCTCCAAAGACTTCAACCTTGCACTGTGGTCCATCCTAAATTGTTTACGCCTACACAGGGTATATGTGCTATAGCAATTTCTATTTCTGTTTTGGACTGAAATAAAAATGAATTATAGTTTACTTAAATGACCATTAATGACCAACTTGATATCAGACACTTTGCTCAATTATTACTGTGAAGGTATAAATAATGTTTATTATGTCTGACTAACTTTTTTCCATTCCAATGAGATTGTCTTCTTGGCTTTTTAAAAAGTTTTGGGTTCACATTCATTGCTCCCTTATTTGAAGCCCTAATTGTGCAAATGATATAATGCAACTGAAGAACAAATCTACTACAATGTAATTTGTGTCTGTCCCCAGAGACTGGCACAGTGGCAATTTCGGGGTCAAACCGCACAGCAACAATAGGAGATATGGTCACGTTCCAGTGTCTCGCAGCAGGATGGTCTCCTGCGGCCCAGATTGCCTGGGCTATGAATGGCATAGCGGTGGATCCCAGTCTCTATAACACGACTGTGACAAACGGAAACCTCATGAACACCAGCAGCACTCTCACAATCATTGCCAACAACAACGTTTCTGTGGCCTGTCTGGCTTCTGTTTCTGCTCTCCCATCGCCTGAAACCAACACTGTCTACCTTACCGTCCGTAAGAAATGTTATAGTTTAGGTTACATGCTTATTAGGTGAAAAATAGACAAATATAGATTTTTTTCCTTGAAATAACTTGCAATACTAATACCAATAATAATAATAATAATAAAAACTAATTATTAGTACTAATTATACCACTAATTATATCACTAATAATGATATTAGTACTAATTATATTAATATCAATAATAACAACAATAATAGTAATCGTACTACTACTACTAACAATAATAATAATAACAATAATAATAATAATAATAATAATAATAAAAATAATAGCATTATGGGTCTCATTTTATCAAACTTTTAGCAAAGGTGCATGTTAAAAGCTGTGCGTTCATTAGTAAAACCAAATTAGAAAATTCACGCCAGATTTTTAAACATTTCAATTTAAATTTTAAACAAGGCCACAAAACACGCCTCCATAAAAAGCAAAGCTTTTTGTTTGCCTCAAAATCCAAGAAATAAGTATTCTAATACAACTGCTCAGCCTCTGCGATGCTTCAGCAACTATATGATGCTCTTTTACAGGGTGCCGTTACTTTTGTTCTAGTGAAATGTCTTAAAAACTATAAAAGAAAAACAGTATTGAGTAATGAGTATTTAAAATCGTAAGCAACCCCGCATTAATTATATGATTTAGAGAGAGAGTCAACAGAGATTTAGATTATTACTGTAAGTCTATATACAGTGTGTAAATTTATGAATTAACCCTTTAAAACCGGCGGGAGTGGTTTGCATCCCATTTGCATATCTCCATTAAAGCAGAAATACAATCATAACCAAAAATTTTTTTAGTGATAATCCCATTTGAATAAAAAAATCCAAGACTTTCCACGTGAATATCAAGCCGTTCCTGTGATGCCGTTTCCCCCCATTGCATGTGCACAATTTGTGTCAATATGCATGTCCAACGAAAACACTAAAATGTGTTGCATGTCCTTTCATGCATGTTCGGTATATTCGAGGTGTGCATACATGTCATCCCGCTGCATGCTACTGTATGGGGATCTAGGTTGTGTGCGCATGCTGCTTTACCCTGCATTTGACTTATCGTGCTTTCTCTGGTGCTGCATTAGCTTCTAATCCATAGCGTTTTATTCTTTGCTCTTTTTATCACTGCAGTCTTGCACACTTTCTCATTTCTCTCTCTCTCTCTCGTCCTCTCTCTCCATCACATAAGCACATACACTTTTACTTTTGCATGTGTGAATAAAATGAAAGCGTCCTCACATAAACAGCGGCGTATAGACACACCGCTTACAAAAAAAAGTACTGGGCCTGAGATCTTCATCAGTAATATTCGATGAGGAGGGTGATGAGCTTTCCAGCTACTCTTCTGCACCAGAATGCTGTTGTTCATGTGTTCTGTATATTTGTGCCTTCCACTTGGTTTAGTCCTTATAATTAACTATTTTATAAGAATATCTGGATATGAATTTTTTTTTTTTAAATGTCACCACTTCCTTGTTTGCTGTTTGTTCATTTTGTTCGCATTGTTTAGAGAAATAAGTATACAATACAAACTCTTTAAGGTAAAAAAAAAATTTCTGCAAACTTTTTATATTAAAAAGTTTGAGTTTGACATTTGTGGCAGAACCATATTTAAAATATATATATGTGGGGAAAATAAAACCTTTCTTTTTCACGTTTTTGTATTTTATTGCACTTTAAGCAATTTGTCTAGTTACTTGCCAATCTTTAAATATATATATATTTTCAAAGATGAGGGGTGTACAGTACAACCCAATACCACCAATACTCCAAAACATTTTGCAAAAAATGTAAAAATACTACAATACATTCTGGAAGACTCTTGCGAAGAATTCTTACGAAAAACTTTACAAAATTTGATAAACGAGGCCCAATAATAACCATAACCATAACGCATGTGACAGCAGGTATGAGGTTTTGTCATGTGTCTCAAAAGGGAATTATTTTAACAGAATTTTAATTAACAATTAATTAACTAATTAGCTAAAATGCTAAAAAAGTATCAATATAAATGATTTTTTTTTTTTTTTGTTACAGAGAAGGCCCGGGTCATAGACTGGACCGTGTTAATAGCGATCACTGTGGCCTTCAGCCTGGCTGCACTTTTATTCCTCATCATCTACGGCTTCATCTTCTTCTGTGGGAGGAAGCGGAAGAGAAGGAGTGAGTGCGCTGCATGTCATTTATAATGTACAGTGTATAATAAAAGTTTAATGAAGTCGTCGCTTTGGCCTTCAGTATAAGACGGCTATAGATAGATCAGCGTGCTATAGCTGTCTCTTATCAGCCTTGCAATGCACAATATAGAACTTTCATATGTTTCATGTTTCAATGTGGCTTTAATCAGTCAAGACGTTGTGTTTCAAGGCCGTGTATGTGAACCGCTGGAATGTTATCAGGGCAGCCAGAACACGCAGAATCACTCATTTTTCTTAGCATACTGCATTTTGCAACAAGCCTCCTTAGATGATTATACTGAAAAACAAACTTAACATTTTAATAACAAAATGGTTTGTTAAAGAAAAGAAATCTTGAAATGTAATGAACTAATCGAAGCAAATGAATCCTACATGCCGCTACATAGAAAAGATACGAAAAGCTTATAACCGCTTACGTTCCTGCTTTTCAGGGTCACGATATCAGGAGGAAGTGAGGTATGTATGTACATGAGCACAAGCACAAAACATACACAATTTTACTATCAATCTGTAAAGGGTTATTTATATGCAGTGATGTCTCAACTTGGTGCTTGGAATTGTTTTTTTTGTTTTCCTCACGTATGAATTCTGCTAAAAGCTTTTTTATTTTTCCCTGTAGGGCACAAACTCAAGCTCATAGATCTCATAGGCAACCTAGGATAGGCATAGGATCTGCAGGACGGGCACGGGAGAACTTGGGATATATTGAAGAGAGACCTAGAGGTGAGACACGGGAGCCACAGGGGGGTGGATGCATGTGTTGTTTGTTAATGGTCATACAGCAGAGAATCAATTCACTAGCATAAAAATCCTGTTCTATGGAACTAGTTAGGTAATGCAATTTGGTGAAAATGCATACTGTGTATAATGTTTATTTTTAATTTTTAAATGATGCTGCAAATGTCAGGGTCTTAATTATTCTAATTAATGTTAAATGCTAGAAAATTGAAACCATCTATGAATACAAGTATAAAAACCTTTGTTTTAATGAATATCCCTATGGCTAAAACAGTAAAATCAGATTTATACTCAAGACTCAATCATTATTTTTAATGTAAGAAGGTCTTTGCACTTAGTTGTCAAAATGGCACATGTACCATTTGTTCAATGTTAATCATTTTTGATAGTAACTTCTTCTGAATCTTTTTACAGTAGACAACCGTGATGGGGTGTACGCCATCAGCAACCATCGACATGCCAATTATCCCAGCAATAATCAGGTAAAATCATTTACATTCAAGGCAAGATGATATCACCAAGTAAATGCATCAAAGTTAGTCCTGTGCTAATGTTATGTTCTTATTTTCTAGCATCCTGATGCTTATTCGCCCCGAAATGACAACAGTCTTGACAGTTATTCTCTCGATTTGCCCGGGCTCCAAAAACTCAGACATTTGACTCTTGTCTAAATAAACAAAGAGTTTTATTGTTTCTAAATACTGCATAGAGGTCTTAAATTATTACTTAAAGATGATGTATGCCAAATTGTGCACTGACTACAATACTTACAATACAGGACTTTTTATTGTGTTGTAACAGAACACAGTTACGAACAAGTTACGAGAGTAAAATCTCACTTTATTTATCTGTAAACACTAATGGACATATCCCAGCATTCCACTAGTGCTTGAGTACCATCAAGGTAGAATTGTTTTATCAGTCTGCCGGGGCCATGATCGGACTGCCTGCTTCACTTCTGAAACGCTGGCCTCCCAGAAACTCCATTAATGGACTTTATGCTTGAAGTCTTCTGTAAATATCAATAGATTTATGACTTCATTCACCAGAAATTTCATCACAAGTATGACTTAAACACCCCTTTTAAATAAGAAAGCTACTATACTAGACGTATAAAAGTTTTCTTAAAAAATGTGCAGTTTATTTTTTAATCTAAACAGAGAGCAGTGATAAGTTTGCATATCAGAAGATAAAATTGTGGTCAGTGTTCTTATCAGGTGTTGGAAAACACATTTGAAACTCAAACAAGACTTACTGAAAGTCATTATTGTTTATGAGAATGGATACAGTGTCACAGAAACACCTTCTCCGATGATATAACTGTGATATGTGAACTCCATGCAAACGTAGCATGTGCCAGTTTTATCCTCTCTACTTCATGGAGTAAGACGGCAGGTGACATTGACACTCTGGATGAAATATCTGTAATATACAGTAACACATAGTGCAACGGTTGATGTCCATGTGCTCCTTTTTTCTTTGTGTTTATCAGTGGCTCACAAAATAGTTAGATGCATTCTGCCACCTACTGTATTGAAAAGTGTAAATACGTGAGTGCACTCTGGTACAGAACAATATGAATAATGTGATAGCGGGCCAGAAGGGGAGTGGGGAGCAATCGAACCCTGGGTATTACCTATAGGAGAAGTAGTTGAAGTTTGCTGTATATTTGGAAGTATTTTCTGTCGGTGAAGTTAAAAATAAAATTTTAAAGTGAGCTCATAAGTGAAGTCTGCTCATGCGTCAATGTACAGTATGTGCACTATGTAAATATGTTCTAGCTGTCCATTATCTACCTGAAATAAGCTACAAGATTGACCTTTCTGTGAAACCTGGTACTTTTAAGAACTAAGTTTTTTGGCAAAGACTACTTGAGATGTATTTGCATATTGTGGTGGAAAATCATGTATTCCTTTTACTATGAAACAGGTTGTTAAAAAGTTTGAATTCTCCTTGGATTTATGTACAGGTATATATTTATTTTCATACCTAATAAACTGAATTAGTCTCAGGTGAAACTGTGCTATTGCATTTATTTTCATTTGGGGACACAATCACTGGCAGTTGCCTCTTATGAAACTTTCAGATTAATTCCTAGTGCGAATTAGTCAACAGAGTAATTTTACTGATGACCATTTGATGTGGCGCATTAAGCTTCATGAGGCATACTCAATTAATCGAACTTAGCGTATTTATTCCCTTTGGGCCAAACACATTATTTAAAGGCAATGATGCCCATCTATAACATGACTTTGAAAAAAAAAAAGGATAAATGAAACTGGAATTCAGTCTGGCCAAGAAACTTCCAGATCATTAATTAAGCATTAGCATATAATCTATCTATCTATCTATCTATCTATCTATCTATCTATCTATCTATCTATCTA
>JAQMYI010000009.1:3527158-3547454 GCA_030014275.1 Clariallabes melas
CACACACACACACACACACACACACACACACACACACACACACACACACACACACACACACACACACACACGCTGATCTTACCTGTCCGTAGATTATTTTGTCCTAACGGTAAATACCTCCTGATCACCAGCTCTCTACTTCATTTACATAATTTGTTTTGTTGCCCCGTAACGTCGTGCATTAATCAGCTAGAGAAATCTCAATCACATCATTTATTATTATTCCTCTTCAGTAATAAACCGGGAGTCCATCAGTGTGTCAGTGCGCGAGGCGTCTCCGTCAGCGCCTGAGATGCCTCCTCGCGCGCGCGTGCCCGAAAGAGAGAGAGAGAAAGAGAGAGAGAGAGAGAGAGAGAGAGAGAGAGAGCATGGGGTTGGTCCTTCTTTACAGCACAGTCACTGTGCATGCATTTACTGTGTGTATCTCTGAATCTCTGATACACACACATGAGGGGCCTTGATCAGGGCTTCCACACACAAAAAGTAGACACAAATACATAAAATAATAATTTTTAAAAAGTTAAATTTCCTTCTTACAATGCATAATTTTTGCATAAAGTAATTTGGTGTAATAATGGTGTCTTAATATTATTTTATTTACAATAAATAATGTATAGTATGGGTTGTTATTTATATTATTATATAATACTTGGCTTATTCCTATACAACAAGATCAAGACTGAGAAGAAGCAGAAGAAAGACAACAAAACAACAACAGCTGCAATGTAATAATAATAATAATAATAATAATAATAATAATAATAATAATAATAATTGTGGGAAAAGGAAAAAAGGCAGATTTGAGCGTTACAGATTTTCCTGTAAAATTGATTATTTTTTACTATAACTTGTGATTTATTTGCTTTATTTATATGTTTCTAATCTTGTATACCTTGTAGTTTTTTTTGTTCTTAGCATTACACTAGAAACTTCTGGTCAGTTCCAACATTTACCCTGTGTTTACTGACTGAATACGATATACAGTGTGCAATAAACAAACCTGTCTTTGTGTTTCTATTGCTGCTGGACGCCTGGAATTTCCTTCGGGATCAATAAAGTATCTATCTATCTATCTATCTATCTATCTATCTATCTATCTATCTATCTATCTATCTATCTATCTATCTATCGGAGAATGAATGATGCATTTCATGTAAAGAACAACATTACAAATAAGACATTTGTACTTTTCCTCTTATATATAACGTGTTGGAAAATGTGTGAACTTCTTAAATCATCTATCTTATTATTTTTATCCATTTATAATATTTAAACATTAAACTTCAGTCATATTCCTACTTATTACGAGACACCTAATGTTAGATAATCTTACCATCTAAAAAGCAGGAAAGATTTGCTACTTTGGTACGCTGTATATTTATATTTATATAAAATCAATCACATTAGGTGAAAAGAAAGAAAGAAAAAACGCCTGCCGCCACACAGATGAACGTGATTGGTCGAGAGCAAACCGTGATGCCCCTCCACGCGCGCGGGGCTTCCTCTATAAAAGCGGCGTTGGAGCGCGGCGTCGCGCGGACTCTACCACTGCGTCACTGGTGCCCGAGGAAGCGCGCGCGCGGAATCGTCGTATCCCCCCTGATCCGAGCATCATCATCTACACACCATGAGTGAGGTGAGACCTCCACAGCACACAATGTAGCGCGGGAAGGGTGCGAAGCCTCTGAGTTGCTAGGAGACAAAAAAAAAAAACTAAAGTAAAAAGGAACAGGGTGTTGAAGCATTGAAAAAGAATGGTGCATGTATCGTAATCATTCCGAATGTATACATGATTATTAATATAAAAAAAAAAACAATTCAATTTGCATGCTTGTTGCACTCTATGCAGTTTATTATATATATATATTTATTATTAGTTTATTATTATTATTATTTATTTATTTATTTAATTTTTCAGAGGTGGAGGTATAAAACAAAGGGGTTGCAAAGATGGTTGTGTCAAGATATCAATATGTATCAATAGGTCTTTGACAAACTTTTTTTATATTTTATTTGTGGGCAAGTATGACCAAATTATAACTGTGATAACTGTGACCTTTATGCATTCTTTAAAATTCATCTGATTTATTATAATTTTGTAAACATATGCAATTATCAAAATTATGATGATTTTTGTTTTTGATGTTTTTTTATAATTATGATCTCAAATTTTTCATCTCTGTGAGTGTGTGTGGGCATGTTTTTATTCCTGTGCCCAATAGATTATAGGAATATCAAACAGCTCTCCGCTTGTCAGATAATTTGCCTTCCTTTATTTATTTTTATCATTTCTCTATTACTTGTGTGAAAGCAAGTAAAAACTGAAAGATTAAAGGAGCTGAAGGGGTTTCCTTAGATATAAAGGTTAGATTTAGGCTTACAATGAGAGCACACCATGAGTCCATGACATGATTGTGGTGGTGTGAATCCACTGCATTCATACGATCCAACAGATCTCAAGGTGAGTGTATTATAATGGTTAAATACATCTCAAGGCACATTGCAGTTAAAATATTCAGTGTAATACAGCAAACAAAAGAGGTTTAGTGACACAATAAGCCTGCTGTGGTCCATCTGAAATGAAGCAGCAACATCATATTACTTGTGAAGCCCTGATTGCCCAGGCATGATTGACAAGCAGAATCATTAGTCAAATTATATGAGAGAGAGAGAGAGAGAGAGAGAGAGAGAGACAGAATGTTCAGTTGCTCACGTACAGAGTGGAGAACAAGTGATAATGACTCCACTATGCAGAAAAGGAGCACATGTAGCAATCCTGGAATGATGGAGATGTTACAACTCGTTACAACTACTCCATTTCTCAAGGGCCAAAGACTTTGATTTATAACTTTGATCTTTCAAAATACACACGAGCAAGGGCACAATATAATATATTAGACGAGTTTATTGTTTGGACCTACAGTATTTGTGTTAAATGACTTGAAAAAAAAAACATGCTGTTGCGTCGAAACCATGAGGCTGACATGTGCATCTACTGTATAAATTCTTAATTTCTATAAAAGCATGTTTTGTGGTGCGTAGCCATTGTATTGTATTTTAATTTCCTCTGTTCCACTCGATCATGGTGCATAGCACGAGGTTTGTTCACTGCATCGTGGTGGAATTCCCAGTAGGTTGAACGTTAAGCCGCGCCGGATGGTGGAGGGGAGGAGGGATCTTTTTAGCCGTGCTGGTTTTCTGAACGCAGAACCAGCAAACATTTAGTCAGAATTTTGGTTTTGTTTCTGGATTGATCTGATGGAGAAGATAGTGGTGGTTCAAATCCCAGGACTGTCATATAATCAATAGTGAGCTCTTCAGCTGAACCTTTTCATGGGTTCTTTATTAATTGGTATTCTTCGGTTGTAAAATAAATATGTATAATTGTATAATAAATGACAAGCAGCTGCAGCTTATGACCAATCTGTTAGGTAAGAATGATGGTAATAATGCGGCATGGGAAACACCAAAGACTGCCGAAATGATATGATCACGATACCTAGATGATTTATTTTGTATCACGATATTATAAACGTCGCGATTCAACATTAAATTTGCGAGTCCATTTCTCGTAATAAAGACAAAAACAAAAAAATTAAGTCTATTACAGGTGTCTCATAATATAGGCAACTACTGTATATATTGAATGACAATTAATCATAAAATAAAGTATTAAAAAAAAAAAATCAAGCAGGTCATACAGTAGGGGTGTTTCCTGGAGATCTAATATCAATAATTAGGATTTTTTTTTTTTCAGCCTAATTATGTATTGTAATAAATAAATAAATAAAGAATACAAAAGACCAGAAAGACACTGAAAAGGTAAAGATGACATTTTTCTTTTTGTTATCCTTGCAGTGGTCACCATGGTGCACGTGCATTTCTAAAATACGATCCTGATCCTCTCCATAATAATTCCTGCTTCCGTTTTCCAATCTCTGTGTATTGTGCAGTGTACCTTTCACGTTTGTTTGCAGCAATATATTTATTTAAATACCAGTCATTTTTCGATGTAATGAACCCTTTATCATCACTGAGTATTTCTGATCTAACCCAATACGGAGCAAAAATCATGACTCTGGCAACCCCATGATTAACTGATACGCTGCTCCTTGCAGCCTGGAAACTTTCTCAGCGTGAGCACGGGACGCTATAAACACTGCAAACAGTGCTCACAGACACGGCAGTGCAGTGGTTAAAGTGCTTTGCTAGCTAACGCAAGATTGATAGATAAAAGAACCTGCCCTGTGGAAACCTCTTAGTGCTAGCGTGGATTTCTTTGCTGTCCTCCAGCGTGTTTGCTCATTTCAAAGTCGACAGCCTAGCTTAAAAACAGTGTAGCCGTTCCTGAAGGCTTGACGCGGCTATACCAAGTGCCAATTGTGTTTTTCAGTTCATGCTTGAGTACGTTTCTGGTAAAACCGATTTCCTGATTATTTTAACAGGCCAGGGAAAGTGCTAACTGCACATGCTGCACAGGTATGAGATTAGGATTAGTCCTACTGGACTGGATGGAGACACGTCCCTGCTCACTCAAACTCTGGAAGTAATCTAACTTGACGTGTAGCTTTGGCGCAGAATGGTCCAGCAGTACTGTTGCATCCGCGTGAGCATTATTGAAACCACACCATGACTCATAGTGCTGCTGTCTGTTTCGATACAGCCATCTGTTTGAGTCCGTTCCTGAGCGATAAGGCGCTTCCTCATCCATCCCATAGACTCTATCGAGCTGCTCATCACTCCTTATATCCGTAATCAGCAGAAAGCCGTATTCATCCACTCATCCTTCACTATCAGAGAGAACAGAGACCGCACCAATTAGCAGAGAGGAACGCCCCGTCAGGATGAAAGACCGTCTGGACCGACTCGGAGTCTCTCTGCGTTGCAAATCCTAATCAGCAGATTAAAACCGAGAGGAGTTCGATTGTGGCTTAGCGTCTGACAACTTTCATGGACCTGAAAGGAGAGAAATGTCAATTAGTGCTAAACATCATGGCCTAGAGAAGCTTTTAATTCACTTTGTCAAGAAGTAAGACAAGGTGTCGATATGGTGGAGAAAGCTGGAAGTTGTAGGTTTGATGAAGTTCTGTGTTGAAGTTCTCAGAAGTCAAACCAAACTAAAAATTCCTGCCGGATTTATAAAAATGTTTTGTATTTGTGTTTTTTAATCAGATACCAGACATGAAAAATGACAAAATGGTAAATAAATGGTAAAGAGCAATTTTGAGAATTTTTAGAAGCTTAGAATTTTGACAAAGTGTAAAAAAATTTATATTGGATCTGAATATTTATAAAATCGTGTTACTAACAGAATCGCAATGCAGATCAAATCAGCACCAAGGTATCGTGATATCATAGTGGGTGATCAATGGTGATCCCTATCCTTAGTGCAGATTTGTGGACGTCTTATATTAAATTGGTTTTAAAAGTTAGATTTACTTAGATGAAATTATGTTGGAATAACGTTGACTACATGACGATGGAATAACAAATCCTTCAAAACCAGTGTCACAAAAATGACTTTTGAAAAAGTCCAAATGAAACCAATGAAACCAAATTCTGGTCTCTGTGATGGGAGCGCTGGATGACAAGGAAATATGCTTAACAACTAGTGCTTCAAACACCATATTACAGTAGAATTATTTGGGAGTTAATATTCCTGATAGAAAAAATGAAAGAGAGAGGTATCATTACAACACTGGGATGCATGACATGAAATACACACACTGTGTGTGGGAAGCTGTTGTGTCCATCCCAATTCCCAAACAGTACTAGAAATGTAGGATTTGGTCGGATGTTGTGCGAATGAATGTTAGTTAGGCATAAATGCTCCAAATAAAGGTTACGGTTTCTTTGCTTTGAGGTCGTATTTGGAATGTTGTGTAACTTTCAAAAACAGGGTTTTCCACAATGATGAACGTCATCGCAAAGTCGTTACAACCAAATTACAGCGGTCAGCAAACGTTAAGGTTCCTGCTGGGCTTCCTCTGTTTATAGGGTGCCATTATTTTTGAAGTAACCCCATGGTTATTATTTTTTGTCACAAGATACATATAAAACTCAGTCTGTGTGTAACTAAAATAAATAAGCAATCCGACCACGTAATTTATCCCAGAGATGGGGAAAAAATTTGTTCAGTTACGCGTCATGATTCTTTTATGTGGCATCTCGTGAATCGGCACAGGTCCAAATTTAATAAATCATTTTAAAGAATGTTTAATTTATATATATAGAATGTTTGTGGTAGAGGTAAAATGTATTTGTTGCATTTAAGGTAAAACATTGCTGTTCCTCTATAATCCTGCAGGTAGCGCGCTATAAGGAAGGGGCAAATCATTCGTTTAATTTGTTTAGAATGGAAACAAAATTTTGGCCAAAAGAAAATATATTTATAATATTGTGATAATTGTGAAAATTGTAAAATTGCAATACAAATCAAATGATCAACTAGGTATTATAATAATATTGGATCTTATCAGTTGTATATACACACACTATATATATATACTGTGACATGGTGTGTACTGTATGTGTGTGTGTGTTTTATATATACATAAAACATACACATCACAGGTCACTCAAGTTTCTCAGTGATTCAGTATTGTGTGTAGGATCCAAAACGTTTCCAAATTTTTTCATGAGTATATTTCTTACTGTTAATGATTTACAAATGTTTTTCGGTGCAAATCTTATCGTACCTACTCAAATGAGATAAATATTAAATGTGCGCTGCAATATAGAAATCCAGTCTTATGACTCAAAGCCTCCATGTTTATGTAATCTCCGTCCACACACCTCAAAGTAAACTCTCAGGACTAATCTTGTCTTCTGTGGATCACCTTGCTTCGTGGAACGAATTAGCCTGGTGAATCATACCTCTCTCTTCTGCAGAATGTGAAATCCCACAGCAGTGAGCAGAGATGCCTCCCAAATAGTCTTTAATATTAAAGCCGCACTCGCTGCTTAGAAGAAGAACTGAAGTACAGCAAGAACCTGCCATGTACATGAGCAAACAGCAGACGTGTGTGATGATGGGACAGCCTGAGGGATGCAGAAGAAGAAAAGAGAAAGTGTTGATCTTTTACTGACTCCTACCTGAGAATGCGAAGGCTCCACATGCATCCCCTCAGGAGATGACGAGTGTGATGTCCCGCACTGATGAGCAATCCGGAGTAGCTGAGAGCTGTGAAATATCCGAGGCAACACATTTTGTATCATTAGCTTTGCTTGGATTAGTTAATCAGGGTAAAAAAACGTAGCCTCGCGTTCTGCTTATCGTCGAATTGAAATGAGGGCTGAGTGAAAATAATCTGCATAAATCTGACGAAGCAGGAGCGTGCCAGGTTCTTTTGGGAGATGCATATAATAACCGCGGTAATGAAATATCCGAGAAACAAGCAACTGTCAATCAGTCATGGGCTACGTCGCGTTGTGGGATTTGATTGCATTGGATTATCCAACTTCTCCGCCACCGTTAAGATATACATCACCCTTAACGGTTACAGTCGAACAACAGGGACTATAAGCAGGGACAAGGAAATTAAAGTCATAAAGCAACTACTCTAGGGCTACAGAGTTCCTGTGATTAATTACAGTAGGTGCTTAGAGAAACAAGCACAGAGGCTTAATGGTTAGAACGGTCACCTCACAACTCCAGGGTTGGGGGCTCGAGTCTCGCCTCTGGTGTGTGTATTTTATACTTTTATTTTGGGCTTTCTCTGGGTACTTTGGTACTTTAGTTGTGGGTTGAATGATTGGTGCTCCGAAGTTGGCCATAGGATGTATGGTGTGTGTGTGCTTGTGCCTTGCGAATGGTTTGGTCGCCATCAATGGTGTACCACGTGAGTTCCCAAATTCCTGAGGTTCCAGACCCCCTATGATGCTACACATGATTATCACAGCTGCATTGTCATGGTTTGTCTTCTAGAAATAGGATTAAAAAAACTAATCGACTCAGTTACTTATTGCGATACTTTTGTGTAGCAATACCTCTATCACCACACTGACTCCAAAATCTATTTTTTTTAAATGATTTTTTAAATTACATGTGTTTGCATTTGAGGTGGTAAAATGTTGCTGTTTTATTATCATCCTGCAGGTGGTGTGTTCTAAACCATTGACAGAGCACAGTATCCCATGTGGTAGGAGCAAAATATTTAAGTTTGTGTAGAATTGTTACAAAATTTAAAAACAAGAAAAAATAAAAATCAAATCAGGATATTATTAACATCATGATACTTGTAGAATCACAATATGAATCACATCAGCACCTACAGTAGGTATTGTGATAATATCGTGATAATGTTACATGGCTTTCTCCAGGCTTCTCATCAAAGCTTTTCTGTACAAATAAATTCCAATCGAAAATAAAAACACAACAGGGAGGGTGAAGGCTGTCACATGCTTCCCCCGAGATGAAAACTGCTGCTCACGCACCGTTAGCGAGCGGGAATAAAGCATGTGATCATGGCTCAGGTTGCTACAATTGCCGTGAGAGTGCATCCTTTCTTCTGGCTGTAGTGGGATTCAAACTCACAATTTCCGGTATTCTAACAATTTGTGCTGCCTTGTGCAAAAATGTTACCATAGTGGGAATTGATAGGCTAAATGATTAAGGGGTAAATGTACTAAAACAGTAATTGAAGCACATTTTGATTACTTATTATTTCATTTTGTGGAAAAATTACAGGTAGCATAATTCGATAGGCAAATATCTCCATCAGATAATGCTCCCAGTATATAACTAAGAAAAAAATAAATAGAAATAGAAATTCTTCTATATGAACTCAATTATACATTTACAAGCCCCACCCACAAATGAGTTCAGAATCTGTCATGGGGGCGGAGCTGAGGATTTGGATCAACTCACTGTTCAGTGCCTAAAATCTCTATCAAATGTGCAAACATTTTTACAAAACAATTGTTCCTATGAAGTTGTTTTCAACTTCAACAGTTAAAAAAAAATAGTTTTTTGATTGTAAAGTTTTCTTGTATATAGTATATGCATAACCACAAGAAATATAAATGATTCATATTTAGTATATTCATAACTGTTCTACAGAAGTTCTTGCAAAAGGATTTAGTGCTGGAATTCAGCATGCGGTCTTACTGTAGATATCCGTTATAAACGTTCGTCTCTTCCTTTCCATGTGTCAGAGTACTCCTTTAAGGCCATACCACTCTTTATTATCAGGACTCTTCCCATTCAGGTGTCTAATTTAAGCAGCCAACTCTGTCGTAACCTCCTTATCACTGATGTTTATCCTCAGTGGTGTGAAAACACGGGGAAATATTTACACATGACTTAACACCCTTATGATGCAAGTGCGAGCTCGTGTTAGCCACGTCTGTCACTAGAGTTAAAACATTTTCCAGTGCTACTTAAAGAGATGGGTTTATTCATTCTACACTTTTCATGTAGAATAAATCTTAGGGTTAAAAAAGAAGAAGAAGAAGAAAAAGGAGACGAAAACCCGCTGTTCTCTCAAACACAGATTAGCTTTTAGCGCCAAGCTAAAAAAAAAAAAAAAGGCCCTGAAGAATAATGGCTCAACGCAGAAGCTAGCCAAAACACAAAGACAGCTTCGATCCATTCTGCATCACCAAGGTCGTTCAAGTTTTTTTTGGTGTGCGTTTCTCTCTGTCTCAGCGTTGCACTTTTTCTATTGACTGTGAGAATTTACACATGAATGGGTTGGAGGTGAACGCGGCGAACAGGACACTGCAGTGCTGCCCTCACCGCGCTACACAGAGCTCTTAAAAAAACTGACAACCCAGCATTTAGACGACTTTGCTTTGCTGACTCATTTGATAAACGATAAACCTTTAGAGGTGTAATGTTTAGGGATGCATTTTTATTTGAAGATTGTAAAAAAAATGACGTAGCGGAAAAAAAATAAAAATCACTTGTACCGACTTGTTTTTGCACTTACTTAAGAAAAATGAGAAGAATGTGTGTTAATCAGAAAATCAAATAATTTGCTCGTAATTTAGATCTTTTCTTATACTGACGAGATGCTTTTCTTGTAGTAACAATGTTTTCTTGAAGGAACTCGATCACATTTCTACAAGAAACAATGTTTTCTCATAGCAACAAGATATAGGAGGATGCTTGCTTGGTGGTAATAAGATAAAAAAAATTTCTCTTATAGGAAGTAGATGTTTTCTCGTAGTCTCAGGCTGTTTTCTCATAAAATCAAGAGGTGTTTTCACATCTCGTAGTATAGAAGTGGATTCTTGTAGCTTCCTTTTAATAAAGTAATAAAAATTTTGTAATAATGAAATCACAAAGTCTTTTCTGACAAATACTCTGACAAATTCCAAAAGTGACGAGATGCTTTTCAAATAATAACGAGATAGCGAGACATTTTCTCACTAACGAGATAGATATCTCATAATAGGAGAGGAACACAATACTTTTCTTATGATAATGAGATATCTTTTAGTAGCGACATCCTTTTCTCGTAATAACAATCGCTTTCTTGCAATAACGGTTGATTTTAGTTGTAATACTGATCCGGTAGTACTGTAACAAGGCAGTTTTTGCTTTCCTGTGCTTCTGTGTCGACTAAATGGAGCGCCTCCAAATTAATCGGTTGGAGATGTCCACTTTGGACGTCCATATACATTCCGTGCACGTTAAATCACCTGAGGCGGTTATAGAGGATTGTTTGATTATCGGTTTTCCGTGATGCATGGCAGAGGAAGAGTTATTGCTGAGCCCGCATGACATGATGATCCAAGTCTGTCGGGAGGCAGAAATGCTGAACCAATGAATCCACCTGGAAGAGTAACGGCTGCACGGAGGTCTGACCAAGCAGTACGGTCACTCGCTCTGATATGTATTGATGGTGAAACAAACTTTGAGACGGTATCAAGAGAGAGGGCGCGTTTCTCAGAGTGTTAGTTGAATGAGGAGGTCGATTAATCGCGTCCTAACAAATGCTAACGGTGCAGTTTTTGACTAGTCTTGCCCAGAGCGTTACAAGTAATGCTATAACATGCCATTAGGATGTATTGCTTAACCCCTGCTTGAACTTCCTGGGTGTTGGGTGGGGAGGGGGTTCCTGAGCTTCCTTCCATTCCACTTGTAATTATGTACTATGCATTTGAACTGGGTGAATACTGGGTGAATACTCTTGTTTTGTAAGACTATCACATCTGCTTCTTCATCTTTTGAGTTTATGGGCGGTCGGTGCAATACCATCACCTGGTGGCCTGGACTGAAGGGGTAAAAAGTTTTACTATGGATAAGACATGATGTATGAACAAAATCAACAACCCAAGATACACAGCATTGCAATATTTATTTAAAAACGTTATTATTTTTTTTTATATATTTCAAAATCTGTAAGAAATATAGCATGTTAGACATTAAACATTAGCATAAATAAATCGAATTGAAATAAGTAGTGGCCAATTTTTTTTTTTTATCAATTTCACATTAATAGTGATTCACAGCTCTAATCACCATTAAAGGCATAACCACATTAATAGAAGAATAAAACAAATACAGCCTTGCTGTTATAAGAAAATAAATCACTTTCACAGTGGTGTGACTACCTACTGTAGTGTTACCGCTACCACCCCAAAATTTAACACTTTCCACTAACCGCAACATGTCAGTGCTTCATTATAGCCCGTGACAGACACAGTCCCCGAGCCAGATTCAGATGATTCCTCTCCTTATCGGTATGTGGTCCAGATAAAAGCGGTAACAGCGTTTCAGCTCTGAGGGATGATCATTTCCATCTCCAAAATGGTTCCTTCCATAAATTCACGCCATCTGTTCAGCTTCGAAAAACACGCCGCTTTCGTCTTCACGCGAACAGGAGGTCCGTTTCTTTTTTTTTTTTTTTCATCCATGGCCTAGTTGAGCGCCTCCGTTTTTAAATTGTTAATAGACATTGTGTGCAGCAGGGAACCCCTCTGGAGCACGCAAGCTGCCTAAAGAGACCCAAAATAGTGCCAGAAATATGTTGAAGAAACACAAATTATTCACTGAATTACCTCGCTTTGGATTAATCTCAAGGAACCGTTTGGAAGGCATTTGTTTTTCCAGAGATGGGAGCATTATTTCAGAAGATTTGCATAGATATATTATTATTGGTATTATTATAGTATTATTTTAACAGGTAAATAATGTTAGCAAGGGAATTGATCTAACATTTCTCAATAGGAGATTAGAATTAAAAATAAAACAGAATATATATATATATATATTAACGGCTCTGCTGCACTACTACTACTACTATAATAATAATAATAATAATAATAGGAAGCACAATGCCTTAGTGGTTAGCACTGTGGCTTTACACATCCAGGGTCAAGGGTTCGATTCCCACCGGGAGTCTGTGTGCTTGGTGGGCTTCCTCCCACAGTCCAAAGACACGCAGATTTCCATTCCCAATTCCCAAATTGCCCCTAATGTATGTGTGTGTTATACCCTACCTTATGCCCAAAGGCTCCTGGGATAGGTCCCAGGGCCCCGTGGACCTGTAAAGGATAAGAGGTATAGAATATAAATAATAATAATAAAAAGAAGAAGAATAGAATTTATTTATTGTTGATTTTTAGAATAAAATTTTTTTTAAGGTCATTTTCCATTGGATAATACTTCTTTAAAGTATTAAACTGTAAAGTAAATGTAAAAATAATAATAATCCTAATTCAAGCTGATTGATTGAAATATTTTTTAATATAATTATAATATATATTTAAAATATCTCTAACCAAGTTCAATAATTTTACATTTGCCTTGTAATAATTAAATCATGAAGTTTATTTTTCAACATCTATTCAAAAACGTTAATTCTTCACTCATTCTTCACGCTCTGGGACACTCAGAGTTGTTGTTGATTTGCTGAGTTTTATAATGCATAGCGTTAACATTTAGCTAGCATTAGATAGCAGATCTGGTGTGACAGCAGGAAAGAATGGCACGTCTGCAAGCTTGAGAGTTCAGAACTCATGCTGGTTGTGGGTTGATGCTGTGTGTGAACGCGAGACAGGGTACACACAGTGTGATTGAGTAGCTAGAGGTCTGGAAGATTGGCACAGGCTCAACGTTATCATCAATCAGCCCAAGTCACCAGTTATGTGTGTAGAACATAATCACAGAATCGTGACTTTTCTTTTACTGTTCGGTTACAGTAGGTCTGGCTGCATATCTATGCCCATCATTCCACTGTTTATATGGTGGAGTTTCAGTATTTCCATACAGAAAGCGTGTTTTCTGAGATTTTTTTAAGTTATCACTTGGTTCATGTTAAGCTTTAAGCCTTGAACAGTGTGGTTTGTAAAATAAGGGTTTGGTGTTGGGGGAACATACGGAGGAGACGAAGTGTGAACATAGTCATGTTCCTTTGGGAGGAAGTGAAGGTCCCATCTTGGACTCCAACTCCAGGAAGAGCTCATTATTTTCTGTGATTTCTCACTTCAACATGATTCGCTACCTCTCTCTCTCTCCATCTTTTTTTTTTTTTTAATTCGCTTGATTGATTTTCCTGCTGTTTTTTTTTTTTTGGGAAGTTCTCTGTTTTAGGGGATCCAAGCCGTGTTCAAATAGCTTAGAGCTTCAAACTACAGTCCCAGATGCATTACGAATAAAAGTATTTACATTTCTAATTAGCAGTATCTGCAATTATGGTACATCACTCATCCGACCCATAATGTCCTGTTCTCGTTCATGCTCTTTGTAAGAATAGATATTAGAGAAGAAATCTGTGAACACTATGTGTTTGAAAATATTAAATTACATTTAATTCCAGTTATTGGCTGTAAAATGAGTTATTATGCTAGCCCACAAGGGGGGGGGGGGGGGAATAGCAAAAAACAGCAACAGATGGACATGCTCACCAAAACTAGTCCAATTTTCCTTGAAATTGTGACTGAACTTATTTGAAGATTTGCTGGTTAAGTTAGCTAGCTATTTTTTTCACACTTGCTTGCTAGAGATTATCCCTTTGCTTGATTCTTAAAGTGAGGCATTTCCTACTTATATTATTATGCTAAGGTGCTTTATACACAAAACGCTTTACACAAGACTCTTTATGTCAATGGGGCAATATATTAACTCGTCATTATTTTTGATTGATATATATTGTTAACAATGCAGTGTTAATTATATGTAGTAATATGTTCTAGCAAGCAGAATTGTGATGGAGGTCAGAGCTGTCCATTGTGTTTGTTTTAACTTTAAGGCCTTGTTCACACAGGCATTAAAATCGAGCGTTTTTCTGGCGTTCGTAGCGTCCGGGTTTTCTACACATAGGAGTCAATTCACACGGGCTTTGGTGACGTTCGTTTGTCCGGCTGCGTGTTTATACTGCGTAAAAAAAACGTTGCATGCTGCTTTTTCTTGCCGTTCAAATCCCAACGAACGCAAGGAAAACGCTTTTAGCGCATTTTCTTCGCGTTCATTTTATGCTGCGGAGGACCGGATATATCACATGATCCTACATGCTATACATAGAGAGATGCGGAAAAAAAGCTAAATAAAATGTCGGCATTGCACCAGCTGCAGCAGACAATCAAAAGTGGAAACTGACATCCGACAGTAATTGAAAAACTTGTGCAGAAATTTATGCATTTCTTCATAAACCATTTCTTCTGCCTCCACAGGTTAACACACAAACTACAATTTGGGCTGCAGGCTGGCGTTAGACAGAACCAAACGCCAGTGTAGAACTCAATCGAGCACCACTACAAAACGCTATAAACGTCTAGGACGTTCAGAGCGCGTTGGTTTGTCCAAAAATGTTACGCCTGTGTGAACAAGGCCTAAAGGCAGTGTGAAGAGGCACAGAATCCAAGTTCTTGGAAGAGTTTTCACATAAACTATAACATGGCACCTGAAATCATCACTTTAAGTCAAAACTGCTGTCTACCATGAGATTTTAGAGAACTTCATGCTTCTGTCTGCTGCCATGCTTTGTGGAGATACCAACATGCTCACTGAGATGCCTCAGTGAGCACATTTCATGTTAAATTCCATGACAAACTTATTCAGTCATCTTCAAATTGTGCTGTTTAAAAGGGTTGGAAAGTCAAATCAAAAAGACCACAGACGCTTGACTGGGTTCACAAAACTGCATCTAAACAAAGGACAGAGCTTCTGGAAAAATGTTTTATGGACAGATGAGACAAAAGTGGGATTGTTTGGCCAGCATTTCTGCAGAAACATAAACAATGATTTGGGCTTGTTTTGCAGCCACAGAAATTGGGCATCTTGTAATCATGGAATAGGACAATGATCCAAAGCACACCAGTGAAACTACATCAGAATGAAAAATAAAAGAATCAAGGTGCTGGAATGGCCTAGTCCAGGGGTCGGCAACCTTAAACACTCAAAGAGCCATTTGGACCCGTTTCCTACAGAAAATAATCAATGAACTGCTACAGAGAAAATTTAATCTTATTTCTGCATGCAACAAAAAACATTTTTGAACTCTAAAAAACAAAAACGCTCCATTGAAGGTTACATTCAATTAAAATACTCAATGTCTATTTGAGTCCTCCTTGTATTTATGAAATAAAAAACCGAATTTAAATTATCCACCTGCAGCAAAACAAAAATGCTGTGTGCTGTCATTATTTTATTGCGTGTACTGGAGCGTACAGTCAGCTGTCAACCCCCAAAAAAAGGGAGCTCAAAAAAATTTTATATCTTTATCATCATTATTATCGATGACGACATCATATTAATATGACTCAATAATTTAAACTTTAACTACATCAAGAAATCTTCAATATTATATAGGCTAGTAATCTAAAAAAAAAAAGGCAGAGGCATCAGCGGAGTGTTCCAAAGGGGGGAGTTTTGTTGAGGGAAGTTCCCTTCACTGACATTCACTGCAAAAGGAGCAGGGAGTAGGGAGCACCCTGTGAAGAACACTTTGGAATGGAACGCAGCTCGGGGCTCCAAAACCTCAATAAATCGTGTGTCGGTGGGTTATGATGCATGATCGCTTATCGTTGGTTATGATGCATGTTTTGAGCAACAATTTTTTTTTATATGTTTGAAGAAACTAACGAACTAAAATAAAATACATTTCAATTGAATACTCATTATTTATTTTCGAAAGCCACCGGGAGCTGAAGCAGAGGGATGAAAGTTGCCGACCCCTGCCCTAGTCAATGTCCAGGCCTCAACCTAAATGAAATGCTGTGGTGGGACCTTAAAAGTGCTGTGAATAAGTAAATTCCAAAAAACCTCAATGAACTGAAGCAATGTTGTAAAGTTGGATGGGCCAACATTAATCCACAATGATTTGAAAGACAGATAAAGTCTCACAGGATATGATTGCTTCAAGCTATTGAATCATGGGGGTACATAGTATTGCCCACATGTTTTGTTTTTTGTTTTGTTTTTTGGCTCAATTTTTGTAAAAAAAAAAAAAAAAAAGACATGCTATGATCAGGTGATTTTTATTATGTCTTTACACCACACACAGAAATAAAAGGGGTACTAACTTTTGAACATGACCGTACACGCATACATGCATATACATATGTACAGTATATCATGCAGTGAGTGACCGCATCAGCCACCAGATTGGGATCTTAGTGACTTTGACTGTGGCATGATTGTAGGTGCCAGACAGACTGGCGTGTGTACAGTATTCCCATATCTACTGCTCTCCAGAGATTTTCATACACAGCAGTGTGTAGAGATTACTTACAGTATGGTGCAATTAAGAAACACTTTCAGGGATATTGACATAAATTTATTATTGAGGTGAGAGGTGAACAGAGAATGGCAAGACGGGCTATAGCTGATAGAAAGGCTACAGTAGCTTACCACAATAACCATTGTGTACAACTGTGGTGAGCAGGAGACATCAGATTCTATTCTGTCAGCCAAGAACAGTTAGCTGAGGCTACAGTGGTCACAGGCTGACCAAAAAAAGTTCATATGTGTAAAAATGTAGACTGAACACAGGGCCCAATCAGCAGTCCATTTTGGTGGAGATGGTGTAATGGTTGTATGGAGAGAGCTCACTTGGTTCACTTTGGGCCTGCTAATACTGTACCAATCAACCATTGCTTGGAAGCCAAGGCCTATTTGAGCATTGTTGCTGAGTATGTAATTTTTTCATTTACTGAGTATGTAAATAATTTTTAAGGCCTATTTGAGCATTGTTGCTGAGTATGTAAATTCACCCTTTTTCTAATGGCTACTTCCAGCAAATATACAATGTGTTTAGGGTTCTTTAGAGGTCTTCTCAGTCACTGGATTTTAATCCACCAATGTGTTAAAATGGAAGACCCGCAGTAGGTACTGTAAGTGCACCCGAAAAACAATGTGAACATGGACCAAAATCCTAAAGTAATGCTTGGAATTTATGGCAAGAAAAATCAAGGCTGTTTTTTTAGAGCAGAATTAAATCCAACCCAGAATTAGTATAGTTTTCCTAATAAAGCGTTCAGTGAGTCTAAAAGATTTGCTTGAGGTTAGTATTACTATTAATACAAGTAGGCTTTATAATGGCTATAGGGTTAATGTAAGCAATGACAATTTTAATCTTGCAGGGTTTCACTGTTTGTTTCTTTGTATCTTTTTTTTTTAATGCACTTCTAATAATTCAATGTAGGCGTTGTAAATGAATAAAAATTCAAATGGAAAATGATGCTATGGGTGATAGAATTGTTCATTGATCATTCAAATAGCACCCAAATGTACAAACCAGAGAATGCAATATAAAATCGAGAACACTAAATCCCAAGACTAGGTAATGTCAAATGTAAGTAAACTGATCAATGATATCATTCTAAACATGAGTCCACAGTCTATAAAGCCTGTCAGAGATTGCAAACAGCTGAGTGTCCAGTCATACACATGTTGAGTGTAAACCTAACTGTGTAGTGCAGTGCTGCAGTCATAGGGATGATATTCCACAATGCCCGTGTTTGTAGGCAGTGATATGGTGTGGGTATTGAATTTTGAGGTGGATTCTGGCTATGCTATGACAACTAAAAGTAATACTCACTTTTTGTACTCTGCTTAGATGTAATGGTAACTGTTTTGTTATACAGATCTTTTTGTTGTCTGTTATTTTAGTGTCAGTCTAGTTTGCACCTAGATGCCATGTTATGTAATGCAAACCTAGGAGGAATACTCTGTTCTTTATTACTTAACAAGGTGTTTTTTCTATGTACATGGATAGGTATAAGCTGTTTGGTGTGTTACATAATAAAATTCCTATAATTCGTAATAAAAGGTATCAGTTCTTTAGCTTTTTCCTTCTCCACCTTTCCAACTTTATCATCTTTACCCAGTCCATCTAACCCTGCACTACCCCTATAGGTCATAGCCCCATCTCAGTAGTGACGTAACAACAAATTAGTTCTGTCTTGGTTTTGACCTAGCACACACCATGATCATCCATTAATGATTACATAACCTATGAAAGCATACCGTGAACTCTTTGAGGTTGTCGTGTTTGTGCTGCTCCTCAGGAGTAGGCTGTTCTTCACCACAGAAATGGCTGTGCAGCCATACACACAGGTACCATGTCGACTTGGGACTGGGAATGATATTGAATGGGGGCGGAAGTGTCCCTCCTTCATCAAAGTAGCTCATCCACAGCTTGGTGCGGGCAAACTTCCACTCAATATCAGCGTGATCCTGAATGAAGAAAGGGAACCAGTGTTAAGAGTAGTATGTGTGTGTATATAGAAGTGCAGTATACATTAATAAACGAAAAATTGCTTATAATTTTACTAGCAGTGTCACCCAGATGAAATCTGTTTCCTTTTAAGTCTTGTTTTCCTTGCCAAGCTTATTCATGATAAATTTGCACATTTTTAATTATTTAAATTGTAATATTTTATATTAATAGTTTTCATTTCAATTATTATATTTTTGAAACTCTGTTTTGTGATTTTTAAATCACACTATTTTTATGATTTTTTTTCTTTGCTTTGTGCAATTTTAAAATGCACTATTTTAAATAAAACTGAATTGAACTAGATTGAATTAAAATAGCTCTATCTTCTCTAGAAGCAAAGCAAAATGCTTGTTACAAAACCCAATGCCTGCACTAAGCCATGCATTTTAGACTTGGGCATTCATTGAGATTTAAAACAGCAAGCCTCCTCCAAAACAACTAAAAAAAAAATCTGCAACGGAACCACTGTTGTACTTTTACTGTAAAAGGCCTGGCCATTATTAAAGGTTTTATAACATACTGTATATAAGCTGTGCCCTCACAAGCAGTCATGTCATAGTGACACTCCTCTATAGAAAGTAGCTAAATTCTGTCCAAAAATTTACTGGATTTATCGCTAATTGCTTTGAGGAATAAAAGTCCATAAAGGTGTATCAAAAGTTGTTACATCTTGCGACAAAGTCAACACCGGTGTTGTCTGAGTGTCTATGTCTATGCTGGAGGCATCAGCCACTTTCCTCCACCTCTAAAATCTTAAAACTCAAAAAGTTTTTTTAATTAATTACTTTTTTTTTTTATCATGGACGAGTATTGAACCTAATTTGCACACACAGTGTTTTTAAAACAAATGCTCTGGCTTTTTCATGCGAGTGACTGAAAAAGAAAGAAGAAAGAGAAAGAAAAATGCACACTCCAGTTGAAATTCATATACAGTATAGCCATTTTTAGATCTTTTTGTCAGATGTTATTATGGTATAATATAGTTACGAGTATTTCATACTGTAAGTGTCAAAGGCGTTCATTGACAATTACACTACATTTAGGTAAAGAGTCTACAGTATATTTGCACTGTTGACCATGCTTTTTCAAGACTTCTGCAATTCGCCCTAGCAGTCTGTCAATCAACTTCTGAGCTACATCCTGACTGATGGCAGCCCATTCTTGCATAATCAATGCTTGGAGTTTGTCAGAATTTGGGGGATTTGGTTTGTTTTGAGGATTCACCACATGTTCTCAATGGGATTAAGGTCTGGGGAGTTTCCTGGCCATGGACCCAAAATGTTTTGTTTGCTGAGCCACTTAGTTATCAATTTCTCCTTACAGCAAGATGCAGCATCATGCTGGAAAAGCCATTGTTGGTCACCAAACTGTTCTTGGGTGGTTGGGAGAAGTTGCTCTCAGAGAATGTTTTTGTACCATTCTTAATTCATGACTATGTTCTTGGGCAAAATTGTGAGTGAGCCCACTCTCTTGGCTGAGAAGCAACGCCACACATGAATGGTCGCAGAGTGCTTTACTGTTGTCATGACACAGGACTGATGGTCATGGGGCATTGGACTACGGTTCGGAAGATCCCAGGTTCAAACCCCACAACCACCAAGTTGCCACTGTTGGGCCCTTGAGCA
>JAQMYI010000009.1:3552254-3563407 GCA_030014275.1 Clariallabes melas
TATATTTTTTTTTTAATTATATATTTATTATTTAAAAAATTTTTATTGCTAAAATGTGAATTTTTTCACTGTGGACGTGGCTCGGCAGTGGTTCATTTACATAAAACACTGAAACAGCGTATGTGGAGAAGGAGTAAAAAAGCTACTGTAATTTGAGTTCTGAAAAAAGCATTATCTGATGCATTATCATTATTGGAGCAGTAACATGCACAAAACCACACATATACACACATACTTTGGGGGAGCTCGGAGACCCATGTTAAAGAACCAGTAAAATATGGGACCTTTAATGCATCATTTGCAGTTGCAGTGCTTTTTAGGCTTGTGCACTGTTAATGACAACCTCGTGCTTAAGAGGATAAATGTGCAAGATTTAACTCAATGCATCATATTATACTATTTTAGCCCAAACCAGTTTTAAAGTGAGAGCATGGAAGCACATCTCATGTCTAACTAGAGCCTTATCGTTTATTACCCGGTGGATCGACAGACAGGATGTCTTCATAACTAGAGACCCATTCAGGACATTTTCAGGACCCATTAAAAATATTCCAACACCAGACGTCTTTCTAATTTCCTAAAGTCCTAAAGTTGTCTTAAAAATTACCTTAAGGCTCTTAGAGAGGTTTCATTTTCAGATTCACCTTCAACCTACAACCTGAGCTTTACTGTATATACTGGCTGAGACTGGCCGCCTGCTCAGGGAGTTTAGGCCACTAGCTTAAAATCTAACACTATATGGCTCATTGTCAGGTTCATCCCAAATTCACTCTCATTTTCTTGCCCATTAAATCACAGACCTTAAATGTATATACATATATACTGGTTGAGACCTTAAATGTAGCCTGTTTGGACCTGTTTAGGGATGCAGCTAGTGTAATATCAATCAGTAGTACCTGTATCAAATACTGACTGTAAAATGTGGGTAAATTAATCAGGTTGACGGCTTAATTAAACACACCAGCACAAAGTAGTCTAGTCCCAGAATTACACTGGAATTCGTTTCATTTTCTTTTCCCCACTGTTGCGCATGTCTGCATTCAGACTCGAGGCAGGGCTATGAGTCAGTGTGTGTGTGTGTGTGTGTGTATATGTTTGTTTATTTCATGGCTTTAATACAGTCTGAAAAATGAAGGTAAGGCCGTTCCCTTTGAACTTGGATTAACCAGCTTCAGTGCATGATGTCAGAGAGAGAGAGTGATATGTGCAGCTTAAACAGATTCCACATGCTAAACGATATAAACAGTCATCTAATCCATCATATACAGTACAATCTATTACATTTTATTATTATTTTTTATTTGTTACTTTTTGTTGCCGTCATAATAGGTGTTTTTGGATAGAAAAATCATTGGCTTTTTGTGGTGTGCATACAACGTTCACATCATGTTAGTTAGTTCCAGTTAACTACTGTATTAGCTAACATTTTGAGATTACTTTTAGTTAAATAAAAGTTGGTAATTTTAGTTAGTTTTGTTTTCTGTGCTCACTAAAATACTCTTTTTTTTAAATTAACTTTTAAAAGTAGTAGTTTTTATCACATACCATAACATTTAGCATGCCTTGCTAGTTTATTGATTTACCTGAGCTTTGATCCCAAGCTAGCAGCAATCATTTTGTTTATTGCAGCTGAACAACATACACAATATGTACAAAAGTCTTTGTCCAAACCTGTTAATTATTGAATTCAGGTGTTTCAATCCGGCCCTTTATCACCAGCGAAGGGCAAGACATCTTGTACAATGCTACAGTATGCTTCCAACTTTGTGGCTACTATTTGGGGAAGGCACTTTTCTATTCCAACATGACTGTTCCCCAGTGCATTAAGAAAGTTCGGTGTGGAATAACTTGACCGACCCAAACACAGAGCCCTGAACTCAACCCCATCAGGCACCTTTTGGGATGAACTGGAACGGAGATTGCGAGCCAGGTCTTTTTGTCCAACCTCATAAATGCTCTACAGAGTAAATGGGTTCAAATTCCTACAGAAACACTTCAAAATCTTGTGGACGGCCTTCCAAGAGAAGTGGAAGCTGTTATAGCTGGAAAAGGGTGGGATTTTCCATATCGAAGTGTATGTATTTAGACCCAATGTCAATGCAGGTTTGTCCAAATATTTTTGTCCATATAGTGTAGCTTGCTATCCTGTTAGCTTAGGAATAATAACGTGCTTAAGATAATAATGTTAACTAGTAAGGATTATAGAAAAACTGACAATGAGTGCAATATAAAGAAGAACATGACGAAAAACTAATTTTTAATCATGTTATCTTTGTTGTAGACCTTCATCTTCAAAAACATCTGTGCGCTAAACTTATTTAGCGAGTTTTATGCTAGCTAAATGATTTGTAGCAGGTTGGGGAACCCTACAAAAAGCTCTCCTCTTCTTCTTATAGTGTATTAATTGGCAGGATATTTTTTATTTATGCCTAAATGTAAGCATTCATGTCAATTCATTCTACTCTGTTATCAATTCAACAGTTGTGTAACAGAAACAAAATACTGGCTAGAGGCCATACTTAGTTAAGATCATTGATTTATATTTAATTTATATTGCATAAGCTAATTGTTAATTGACTTGTACCTCCATGCACAGTGTTCTTTTTAAGACATAGACGAAGTGAGAGAGAGAGAGAGATCCTTCTTTACCTTCTTTTCCACTTCCCCAGCTGCAGAGCATCAAAGCGGCGCAGAAGTGTTTAAAATTCATTGAAAGTGTCAGATTAATTATTCAGGGCACGACAAGCTGAACTGCTGTGACAGCGCTGCCCGTGATGTTTTCATTGCTTAGTGGATGAAACACACCGTTGCATAAGTAGGGTTCAATAGGCGACAAGAAAAAAGTTCTGTTTTTGGGGCATAAAAATATTGCTAACAGATCCTATATTACAGGATGAAATGAAACCATATTTGTGCAACAGACAGTACATGAGAAGTAAATCCATGTAGGAATGAAACGTATTGAATGGAGAACTGATAAATTGTCAGATCACATGCACCAAAGAATCAGTCAGAAGAATCATTGTTTGGATATTACATCATAAAAAAAAAAGATTCCATGTAAAATGCTGCTTAAATTGTTAGTGTGAATGTACGTACTAGAAAAATCCTGTATTTAAAGCGAAGCTGCAATCTGTACAAGGGGCGTTCAAGTCAAAGCGGGACTTTTCATTGTGCAGAATAACAGAACACACTTATAAACACCTGAAACTTGCTTCATTTCTCTATATACTCCCCTGCTACACTAATGCACTTATCCCAGTGTTTCACTAGTGCTTGGATACCATCAAGGTAGAAGGTTTTCTCAGTATGCTTGGGCCAAGATCAGACTGCCTGCTTCATGTCTGAAAGGAGTTCCTTGGCTTCCCAGGAACTCCTTTACCAGCCCAAACATGTGGAAATGGCAAACATCAAGTCGTTCCCCTGATTGTTCAAACATTTATACCATTCAGATTTTTTACAGTGGCTAAGAGTCTCATCACCGTACTGTGCTTGAACTTGTCAGTTGGTTTTACTCCTTTATTCACCAGAAATTTCATCACAAGTCCCAGTTTGACTTGAGCATACCTTGTAATTTGCAAGTAGCTTTTTATAAGTTGTTTGTTCTGACAAGATAAGAAACCGTGCTTCTGTTGAGGCATGTTTATAGTTTTCCCCCCCGTTGCACGTCGAACTTAACAACCTGAAAATTACCATTTAAATGGCTACATGAAGGCAGCAGAAGCCAGTGTAGTCGGCAGGGGTTGTATCACCATGTGTGTTGTTGTTGTGCTACAGTATATATCAGGTCTCATCCAGACCAGCCTTTTATTACTCAATAAAAAATTTTATTCACTTCTAGACATGGCATCTTAGGATTTAACTTGAATCGGTTAACCAAAAAAGTTTATTCAGACTGTTAAAAGATTTCTCCACGTTCAAGACTGTACACCATGTACACATTCTTCAGTTCATCTATTTCTCTTTTGGATTACAGAGACCAGGATCCGGAGCACCGACCGGACTCAGCAAACCCTCAGGGGCTGACGGTATGAACCTTAATACTTTACTCAGCAGCTCATTTATTTAGGAGTCTCAATGATGGATCCTGAAGGCAAACCGCTAGGACACCCAGTCCTCGTGAATCTCTTTTACTGGCTAATATGTGGTGTGATCGATGGCGAGATCCAGGAGCATCTTATTTTAGCGCAGTACACCGTGGAAGGAGTCAGGCTGATCGGATCAGGCCGCTCCCGTGAGACTTGCTGTGGAGCTTGAGTGGCTCTTATGTTCGCTCTGTGTTTGCTGATAAGGGCCTGGTAGCCAGGCTCCGGCGTAATTCTACCTGAAACGCTCAGATGACTCAGGTTATTGGATGGGAGTTTAAAACCTCTTAAAAACGTTCCGCTCAGAGGCTAAATGTCCTCGAGCGATCATCACTAACCCCCAAACGTATCGAACAAATATACAATACAAACACTTTAAATGCTCTAATTCTGTGTCAAACGCACTTAAACAGGTTGTGTAAGGAATACAACACAATGTCATGCTGTAAAAGGAAAATAATCAACAGCAAGGTATTGCGATGAAGCAGAAATGCACTGATTGTTGTTGCTTGTTGTTTGTTACGATTCAATTCTGTATGATTTAAAACAATAACACAACCGTCCACAGATGCATCCAAGAAGGACGTCCCTCCTGATGACTTCGACATCGACTTGGATGCCCCAGAGACGGAGAAGGCAGCCGTCGCCATCCAGTCGCACTTCAGAAAGTACCAGAAGAAGAAGCAGGATACGAAGCCATAGGCTGAGCCAGCCGAACTCGGCCTGAAGCTGTTTGCATGTTTAATAAGCGCACCGTCATGGACTCCAGGGTGGGGATTATGGTGGTAGTGGTGAAGGGAAAAGGGACTTGGAAGTGAATCATCTTTTTGTCAGTCACTGGCGCCCATCTGGAACAATAATCCTGATGCTTCAGATTCAATTCCCCTGTCTGTTCATGCTCGCCTTTTCTTCTTCAGTTTATTGCTTGTTTTTCTTTTTTTGTAACCGAATTTCTTCTCTTCTTACGCTTTCAGATGTTGCTCTCAGTCTCAGTCATGCTTGTCATTGCAACATTTTTAAAAGCATATACAGTATTTCACTCACTGTACGTGTGCTCAGATAGTTTGTGTTTATATCCTGTTCATCACGTGAAACGATGAAGACATAAGCTGCAGAAATATTCTCTAGGTGTTTGGCATGTCTATAAAGCTGGTTTATTATGACTCAGTCTTATTTTGGGACGAACTAAAAAAAGCAACTCCAGATTATGAGCAAGTGGACCAACCCCTTTCCTTTGTGTAATTGCATCACTTTCATTTGTTACTGTGTTTAGTTCTTGTCGGCTGGCTTCATTACTGTGTTTTGTGCTTTAACCTCCATTATTTCCCTGCAAGGAAAAAATACGTTGTTTTACCTAATAAATATGCCATGTGCTACATTATACTGTCCAAAAATACACTTTGAAAAGAACTACACCTTAATATGAGCGAATAAAAATGAAAGAATGGAGCAGACGGTTGCCATGTTGTGCATTTCTGCTGTCTTTTCTCCTTTCTCTTGCCTTCAGTAGATTTGTTTCTTTTGAGCCGAGCGAACTTCTGACCCAGTATCGATACAACAGGTTTTATAAAACAGGTTTTACCTAATCGTATTTAAAGCCAATAAAGTAACGGAGATAGTTTTCTCATTGCAGTGGGAAATTCGATGATAACCATCCACGGTAATGGGATCATGTGATCAAGTGACCACTATGGAAATTGTCACATCATTTGTTAAGGACAGTCGAATCCTAAATGAAGTCTTAACCCCATCTTGTGTTACATATATTTTGTATTAGTAACTTTATACTGTTTAATATGACAATTTGTGGAGTTCTAGTGGAGCAGCGACTGAACGATCTGAAATGGAACTTTTATTTCAAGGGTCAGTGAGTCAGCTCTACAACGGCGAAGAAATTTATTTTATATCATTGAGAGCAAATAGGAAGCATGAATCACTCGTGTGAAAAGGTGCTGCATTGGATTTTTAGTTTCAAAGATTACATAAAAGGCATTCCTGAAGTCCTTTCTTCACCATATCTGAAGCAATAAACACATAGCTAGTTTTCGAGTGCAATAACACACCTGGTCCACTAGGGGCACCATAGATTTCCTTCGTACTTATGTTTCTTGTCATGTTCCCAAATCAACGTTAAGACTTTCAGGTTTCTGATTTACATCCCGCTTACAACATTTTATATGCCGAAGTTGAGCAGTTTGTAGTTGCAATTCATAGAAAAGTACTTAACTAATATACTGATACAGTTTTATAAAAAGTAGAATTTGCACTTTATAAGGACGCTATTTAGGGAAGAAAACTATAGCGGCTCCGTATTCTTTGTAGAAATTTTCTCATGAAGATTTTATTTTGAAAAAGAGTAAAATTTTGTACAAGCTAAGGCTGCACAATCTGATTAAAAAAAATAAATGCCTTGCACTTATTTTGACACATATTGCAATTGTGCGTTTGTGGCTTAAGCTGCGATATGTAACTATTAATTGTACAATTTTGTATTTAAACAAATTTAGCTAGGTTAACACCACATAATGGCACAACTGATCATCATTAGGAGGATGTTTGCCAATATTTATTACAAAAATTAAATTGTTGATCTAATACAAATTATGCGTATATTAATTGACATAAATTGCGGCCTTTTGCGATTAAATAATTTAGATTTTTACGAATTCAACTTGTTCAAACATTTCATAGAAGCTATTCAGAGTCTCCATAAGAAATGTACTGTATACAGTAGTCATAACATTTAAATTTTTCATAGAAAGTCAACAAAAATCCTTGCTTTTTATAGCAACTTTTTTTTCACAAGCTATTTTGCTCTTTTGAACAAACCTTTAGTAAGTCACGGTTTAATAAATTAATGAAATGAATATTATAGCTGATTGTTTGAAATAAGCAAAACAATTGCAACAGAAAAAAAAGCTTCCTTCTGAACATAGTTACAGTATGTGAAAATCAACAAAACTGTACTGCATGTAAATAATAAAACTATTGGATGACAGGTTGCAAAAAAAAAAAAAAAAAAAGATCAGAGAGTTTCTGTTTCCAGACATTGTCTTTTCCTAGGTGTGTGTGTGTGTGTGTGTGTGTGTGTGTGTGCGTGTGTGTGTGTGTGTGACAGAGGAGGCCTTAGAGACGGGAGAATGGGCCTGAGTGCAGAGACGGCTTCTAACTGCTTCGGTTATATTTTTAATCAATCATACAGTAAATATCTTATTATTGTCTTCCTGTTCCCACTTGAATAAAGCAAGAATTAAAAGCAGGACTTTTAGTACTCAGAACTTATCTACTGCAGCACATAAGTGCAAGGGCAGAGAACTTAATGAAACTGAAGACAATAAGCTAGGGGAAAACTAAAACCAGAGAACTTCTTAGACCTTGCCTCATCAAAGAGGGTGAATAAAAGACAAAAGTCAAAAGTAGAAAGATTTTTCGGAACAGAAGGAACTCAAAAAAGTTTGAGTGGCTAGACTGCAAGGATTAAGACAGAGGACATGCTACGTAAGGACTCTAGTTTTCAAAATGACCAAAACCAGCTTAGTCTTAACCTCACAAAGTAAGCCAGAGACTAAACAGGAATTGAGTGGTAAGTGTCCCTTAAATAGATTCAGGGACAAGTGAGACTGATTGAGACTAATAAGCTCTCATTAGACTCCACATACTTTACTGTATATCCCTCTGGTGGCCCAACTTAACCTAGTAAGCAAGTCAGCTCCAGGCCTGGTTGTTATGCTCAGCACAAAAAATAAAAATAAATAAAGAATAAAAGATACCACCTACAGTACATGCAAGATAAAAAAAAATCTGAGCAGGTTAGGATCGATATTAATGATTCATCAGGATAAAGCAGAGGAGGAGATTCCAAAAATCTGCCGAATCTCACATTAAATGCTTGGCTCACAAGACCATATCCAATTAATCCTGTTCTAATGTGTTATCGTTTCCATAGTAACGCCTTATTCACAGGGACTTCTACAGCAGACGCTCTGCTGTAAGATAAATTAAGATAATAATAATACTGGATTGGGAACATGTTAATATTTAACAAAGGAAAAGGTATAATCATTGATGTGATGTAACTGTGTAAGTTTGGTATGTGTATCTAGGATACAGTGAAAATGGAATACAGATTATTAAGAATAATAAGAATTGCATTACTTGACATTGTACTGTATGTACTGGATACAGGCCGATATTCTGTTGACCACTAGGGGCCTCTAGTGGACATTTAATGTCTTAAGAAATGACCTGACAAATCATGGCCTTCTTCATTAAAACATTCTGTTGTCATAGAACAACTGACGGACGGGATTTAATAACTCAGTGAAACAAAAGACAAATTTAACTGATAGAAAAAGACAACAATCATTGAGTAATTTTCAGTGAGTTGGCTGTTTGTGTTGGGCGAATGTTATTTTCATTAAAAAAAAAAAAAAAAAAAATTGCATGTGTTTATTTTATCTTCAAAAAGAGTGAATGATGTTTATGATCATCTGAATAATTTAAACTTTAGGTCACATCCTCTTACCTGAAATGCATTACTAAAATGCTCAGGTGCTGAAGAGGAGAAGAGTGATTCATATTTGTGTTAATATTTGTGTATATGATGTGTATAATATTTGTGTTAATATTTTCCATAATCACTGATCGGCCATGCCATTATGACCACCTGCCTATTATTCACTAGGTCTCCCCCTTGTGTTCTGACATCTTTATATTGGGACCAGCATTTACCTTTTCCTTAATTTAAACTACACTATGGTGCTTCTATTGGAATGGACTACATGGGTCAGCCATGTGCATCAGTGAACCTTGGCCACCCATGACCAGAGGTGGGTAGAGTAGGCAAAAAATGCACTCAAGTAAGACAAGCTGTACTTCAAAATAATATTACTCAAGTAGAAGTAAAAAGTAGTCGTCCAAAATATTACTCAAGTAAAAAAGTATTTGTTGAAGAATATGGGCTGTATTGAGACAAAAGTAAAATTCAATGTTTAAATTACATTTTCAACTTTGATTAAAAAAAAAAATTACAATCAAGATAATAAGAAAAATTCATTTTCAGCAATGAATTTGCTATACAACAATCAGTATTTAGTATGAAATCCTTTATTATTTAAACACTGACGGATCTGGATTGACAGTACAATGTCACTCGCTCAATCTATGTCCACTTCCTAAGATCATGTACAGAAATTTGCAACAGAAGTTTGCAAATTCACTTTAGCTGGATTTAGCCATTTTTGTGCAGACATGGACACCCCAGCTTCAGAAAGTAAACGTCCTGCCATATATTTGTTCCATTCATTAATTAAACCAGCTGATTCTCATTAGCAGAACTCCAGACAGGCCAGAACTCATTACTGACATCACCTGTTTTGTGTTTAGGGAGAACTATACTGTAACACATGGTATAACACATTTAACCCCCATTGTACATTATAAAGGTTGTATTATGCAATACAATCGTATACACAACGAAGTGATAATGATCCATCCTCATCTAGCAGTTCTATCATTTCATTCTTTATTTACTTTTTCTGAAAATGAAGAATGTTTTGAGTAGTAGCTCAAGAAAGTATGCATTTGCATTTTTGCTCTTTTGTTTGTTTAAATATTGTGCCACTTTTTTATTTTATTTTAAACTATTTCTGAAAAGTAAATGAAGAATGTTTTGAGGTTATAAAATGTAAATCTATTTGTGTGGCTTGGCTCAGCTGACATCAGTTACATATGTTTGTCAAATGCCTAATAATCTGTGTCCATGACTTTGTTCACATGAAATTTAATTGCACACTCATAAGCACGTATTAAAAAATGTTTAACGCCATCTTTTGAATTTTGAGATGAATTAATGTTTTTTTCAAGGTAGATTTTTTTTATGATATAGGGGTGTTTAAAAGTAGCATATCTTCTCTTCCTGTGGGCCGATTGCGATGAAACAAAGCTCAAGCTCAGCCAAGTACACCTGTGAAAATATTAAAATTCATTCAGTACGTTCATGTGATGCATGCAACAAACAGACAGACAGACAAAAATTCAAAAATCCATCCAGATGTGTTCTATTATTCATCTTGCGTCCCCCAAATTATTATTTGCAAATATCTTCAATATACAGAGAACGCCAACTTTACAGATTTTTAAAAAATGTATAGATGAAATCTTTTCCTCGGAAGAGAAGGAATGATGAAAACATCTACAGGTTAAATGGCTGCATCAAAGTATCGAATATAATACTTGAGAAAAAGTTAATCCTTAATTGGCTGAAAAACCACATTCTGTAAGTACCAGTATTAGTACCTCGAGAAAGTATGTATTAAGCATTTTTGCACTTTTGTATGTATAATTAATCTGCCTTTAATTTTATCTGTATTTTAAAACTTTGCATGCAAACATTTTATTAAATCACTTTTTAATAATAATAATAATAAAAAAGGAAGTGAATATTTTAGTCAATGGGTTGAAATAAACTAAGCTTAATAATGTGAGAATCTACAAAACTGTACTGCATGTAAATAATAAAATATGATAAACGTATTGGATCACAGGTTGCAAAAATCTGTCATCATGTAGGAGTTGCTGTTTCCAGAGAGTGTGTTTTCCTGGGTGGGTCTACATGTGAGAGAGGAGGCCTACAGGAGAATACTGTAGGTCTAAATGCAGAGACGGCTTAATTGAACAATTTGGGGGGAAAGAAAAAATTAACAAAGGTAATGAAAGTCTTGGAAGAGTTGTTGTTGTTGGCGAACCCATTTTTTAAAGTACTGAAAATGTTCTGCTATTTCTCTTTTTACCTCCTTTAAATTCATCACCCAGAGAGTTTTTTGAGTGGCACTGCCAGCTAACAGCTCCTGACTGCACACCTGGTATTATTGTTAGTTATTACCCGTACCCACAGAAAGAGTCTTATTTTTTGTTTATTTGTTTGTTTTCTGAAATATGAATTTTAAAAAAGAAAGTAAATTGGACACCTTCAATAAATTATTTGATCAAAATTGGTGGGTTTCCTCCGGGTACTCCGGTTTCCTCCCACAGTCCAAAGATATGCAGGTTAGGCTAATTGGCGTTCCC
>JAQMYI010000009.1:3563507-3575341 GCA_030014275.1 Clariallabes melas
TGGGATAGGCTCCAGGTTCCCCGCGACCCTGAACACAGGATTAAGCGGTATAGAAAATGAATGAATGAATGAATGATTGTATTAACCAAGCAATATTTCTGTAGCTGGACTTTTACAAATGTAATCAAATTTTCTAATGTAACATCTTCCTGATTGCTGTTTTACCAAATATTCATAAATTTCACTCTATTTGGAAAAACTTGCAGTGCAGTGGTTTAACAGTGCATGATTAAAAGCAATAAAGCAGGCATGAATTTTCCTAATGCAATCAGTGTCTCAGTCCTGACAGCGTGGCACTTCTCGGAACATCCGAAGTTCCCGGTGTGGCACGTCAGCCATTATTTAGAGCGGCATTTAATAGCAGAGAGGAGTGACAGTGTGTAAATCTCCGCTGACTTGCTTAATTTGCCGTGCTCTTCCGAGGAGGACGATGGAGATGCACTTGTCACACGGAGTTATACATTTCCTCATTATGCTGACGGGAATGATTTAGGAGCGCGAAACCGAGTCTGATGGCAAAAGGCGACTGCTAAAGGGCTCGGCTGATGAAAGATTCTGAATCAATAGGCCAATTTAGGCCTTTGCTCTTAGTGGACTCGCTGCGTGGTGTCTGGGATTCAGCACCGTGAGGGAGGACGAAGGCTCGAGGGACACCAGCTGCACTTTTGCACTAAATCACAACACCGATGACCTTTAATTTGTACTGGTGTTGGTTTGAGAACATCTGCTTCAGCAGACACGCTCCAGTCTGATAGATCTGCAGATTCAGCACATTTGTGATGGGAAGATTCAATTTAGGAGAATAAAAGAATTCACAGAATGATCTGGGGCACGATGTGTGCTTGCAGACCAAGATGTCCCAGACGATATTAAATGAAAGTTTGGAAAAATAATAGTGAGGTGAAGCAATGTGCCAAACAGCTACTAGCTTCAATTGTTACATTTGGGTGAAAAAGGAACAAAATCAAAGACAGAAAAAAACAATAAAACGAACCAAAAAAACCTGCAGAAATCACAAAGTTAAGTATTGCACAGATAGATTTTGTAAACCGTAGTAAAAATAAGGTGACATACCTTTTTTTTAATTTATTTATTTTTTTATTTATATCTAATTGTGTATTTTGTTTAACTGTATCAAAAGTGCTACATGCAAACATCATGGCAAGCAAAAGTCATTTATGATTGGAAAAGGTCAATGTAGAGTGAAGTGAAGCATAAAATCTCTTAATGTCTCACGTTTTTTGTAAATATCTTCCTAAGGACACATCCAGGTCTTCATTGCAATGATTTCTGTGGCTCAGCCATCTTTAGGCCTCATTTTCAGACTTACACAGGATGCAAATTAATTTTGAAAATCAAGTTATTATTCTATCTTTTTTTTTTTTTGTATAAGAAAACTCATTAATGTGAACCTATATTGATCGATTTTAATTTATGCTAGCGGCGTCAAGTAAAACCAGGACTTGGTATTGATATTTGATATTTCTCATGAACAAAGGCGTAAAAGCGATTGACATTTACAAAATCCTTCAAGCACAGTATGATGATGAGACTCTAACCTGCAGTAAAACATTTAAATGGTAGAAATGTTATATAGAGAAATAAAGGGAGTTTTTACTCTCATAACTGTGTTTTGTTATTCTGCACAAACAAAAGTCCCGAGTTGACTTGAACACCCCCTCGTATAATAAGCAATGAGTTACTGGACCTTAAGTGTCCTCTGCATCAAATTATGTCATTATTTAAAAAAAAAAAAAAAACTGCTCATGCTGCATAATTGGGATAAAATGCTTTAGAAGACTTATTCATGAAGTCAAATGATCCGAGTCTGACATTCTGTCATTAATGTTAATGCAATGCCATTGACACTCGGAAGGCAAAGGGACTGCCGTATTGAAGAGCCCTGTTGTTTTAAAATTACCATGAATACCTTCCTATGTCATAACTACAGGCTCCGTAACATTAGAAGAGCAAATGCGCACAAATTACTGACAACTAGATCAACACTTTTGCTTCATCATCACATTCCTCATGTGTGTGTGAGTGACAGAAAAGTAGTTTTTTCCATCTTCTATCATTTGCAAAACTCATTATCCATATTAGACAGAGAGATCTCGTTGGGGAACAGCCTTTTATTAATCGATTGGAAGTGCATGGGAAATCTTTATTGGAGTGACACAGCTGTGAACACCCTGTCCAAAAAAAAACAAAAAAAACAGTCAAACATAACCATCCTTATAATGAGCAAAACCAGGAAACAGGGGGAAGTCTGGGGGAATAGATTCATATAAGCAAATATACCAGCATCTCAGGCATTCCTGGCGCTCTGCGAGACAGAGATGCGGGTCTGATGCAGAGCCACACCGCGTCGCACAGAACCACACCTTTTTATAGATTTCCATAGACTCGCATTGTCGTTCTTTAAGGGGAATCTCTTCGGATTGTCTCAGTATTTCTTTTCCCTGTAGAGGAGCTTCACTGCAATGCAGCAAAAATAAATCTAGCGAAGACAAGAGAGTGCGTGACCTGCAGACACAACCTAGTGCACTGTACAGGGGTGGGGAAAAGGGAGGGGGGGTTAAATAAGCAGGCATTGGCTAGTGCAGCAGGAGGCGCGATGGCCCCCTGGACGTGTGGTGAATAGTTACCTTGTAAACACCCGGTGGTAATTTACACCTGAATAAATAGCTGGTCCACCCCTTAAACTCGTACACAATATAGGTTTTGATACAGTACAGTTGAAAGCAAAAGCATTTCTGTTATTCTTTATAACCCATATTGCACCATCAGAAAGTGGGACACAAATATTCAGCAACCGAGACTTTCCTAAAACCATAAATGTGCAAACATGACTAAAAGGACTTTTATTAATCGATCAAAATTTTTCCCTGTAATACCCACAAATAAAAGTGATTTTTTTTTTCTCATTTAATATATATTATTTATATATGAATTTATAGTCATAAGAATACTAAATCTTTACATTTGATCATTTTATAGTGAAAATCAAACAAAAAAAAGTCGTAAAGTCCGGATCAACTTCCGGCTGTTCTCTATTTCATGTTTATCTTTATCTTCATCATTGTCATCATTTTTTCCGATCGCTCCCCATGCACCCATAAGAAAATTGAACTTTTTAAATGTTAAAAATCTGAAAACAGTGACAACTTTGGAACAGTGGTGATCACACACTCACGCGCTCGCTTTCTCTCGAGTATTCGTTCCATGTTTTGATATTAATTTAATAACACAAAGTTTGGTAGAAAAAATGGGCTCCCAGTCATCATAGTGCACACTAAATGCTAACATAAATAATAATAATAATAATAATAATAATAATATTAATAATAAATCAAGTTGGCAATCTCCCATCTGGAGTGTTTCTTTTTTTTGTTTGTTTTTTGAAAAAAGTGAATCCACGTGTTTAAAAAAGCGTAAAAGAAAGTAAGGAATCGGCAGTGGCCCTCCTGTGAGGAAAGACCTCTATGTACAACTGTGTGATGAGTTCTTGCTGTGTGTATGTGTGTTTGTGTGGGTATGTGTGTGTCCAGTCCATGTCCTCTGGGTTATACCAGTGTGTAGGACTTGGCGTAGGGATTGCTGCTCTGTTTTAAGTGTCCCCGAGAGTCTAAGAGGGACTCCTGCGACGTGCTGAGCTTGGCAGCCTGAGCCAAGTCCGAGCCGGCTTCTCTCTGTGGCAGCGTGGAGGCACCGGAGCTGGGCTGCCACTGCTGCGCCTCCCGGGCTGCCGGAACCTCCACTGGCACCGGCACCAGGCTCGGGCGCTTCAGTGAGCGGCTCTTCTGTGGCTCCAGGCCTGACGCGGCCCGGTTCAGCAGGAAGTCCATGCGCAAGTATGGTGGCAGGTGCACCAACTCGCCCCCTGCAGGATCACAAAAAGCAGTTGTTGACTGAATAATCAGACTTTTTTTAAAAAAACAATATAAAAAATATCCTTCATGCTACCAGGAACACCCAGTGCATGAAATCATACAGATATACAGTAGGTCAGTTAAAGTCCATATCAGATATCAGAATTTTGAAAAATCTGATCTTTGTGGATTTTTCTGTGGCACGGTTTTTGGTTTAAAAAATGCTGGTGTGAGCATTTCAGAAACCACTGATCCCCTGAGAGTTTCACACAATGGTGCAGAAAACAAAACAAAAACATCCAGACAAACTGACAAGAAGCCCTCAATAAATCATATAAACGCTCTTAACAACCAATGTGTTATTTTCCCAATCTTCAAATGTTTTGGGTGATCCTGGCCGACAGGACTAAACTCTGATGTGGTCTTTTTCTGTTTGGACATGTGTGTCCTGAAATGCTTTTGAAATGCATAATGGTTGCATAGGATGCTTACTTTTGTTGCCATAAGAGATATACTGTATCGGCAAAGGAAATATCTTAATAGTTATATTTTGTCATTATGATAAGATCTCTAATTGCCTGCCGATTACATTTCATCCTTTACGTTATTTAAATGTCTCCAGAATCTTGACACTATATCTCTCCACTGCTCAGCTCACCTGGCCTGTGGGCTTTGGGCACGGCCATGTTCATGACCCTGCATGCGTCCTGAGGTTTGGGAGGCGAGGCTGTAAACCTGCATATGCCCGACTCCGACGGCGTACTGGACGTCAGGCTGTCCGTGTAGTCATTGGTTCCTGCTGTCATCTGCTCGGAGGACGTATCTGAGATGAAGCACTCCGTGATGGTGAACTTGGCGTGCCGGAGCTGCTCCTCCATCTTGGCGTGCTCGTATGCCCGTGCCAGCTCCTCGTAGGTGGATGAAGCGCTCTCCGTGGACACCATGCTGCTCCGGGCTCGGTCTGGAAACACACCACAGGGCACGCTAATGACTCTCTTTCAAGGCGGCTAGTGCAAAGCCTGTGCCCATTTATTTATTAACTTGTAGCATTAGCATTTAGCATTAGTACTAGAAAATTCTTGTCAGATATCCTGTAAATTTAAATCAATTTAGAAACCTGTTTAGCTTAAACATTTATGAATATGAGTTGGTGTTAAATAATTGCTAATATTTGTACAGAACAATGCCAATACAGTGGTACCTTGGCATATGCCTCATGTTTTCCAAGACATTTGCTGTGGCATATGAAGCATTTGCAAGCTGAACTAAACTGAACAACGGCTAGCAAGAAGAAAAGGGAGTCACTTTCAGTTTTGTTTTTAAAGCAGCCGTTGCCAAGAGGAATCATAAATTAAGGTTATGTGAGGTTTAATGTCTATTTATTTCATATTTTACTTGCTATACATCTTTTCTAAATGTTTTGATTGGTTTTATATGCAAAAATGTGATTATAGTGTTGGAGATTGATAATATTGAAAACTATTTCTGGATGGCTGAAACAGATTATTTGCATTTACATTATTTCTTTTGGGAAAATGCGTTTCACAAATGTTTTCACGAAATGCATGGGAATTGTATTAACGGAGAGTTCTTAAAATCCTTATATATGTTAAAAGTTAACTCTTGTCACCATTGATAATTATGACTGAATTTTAAATTCCTCTTAAAAACCTGTCAGGTTAGCATATTAACACCTAGCTGAAAAGAATTAGAAGTGAGGTTTGAGAAACTGTAACAGAAGGAATGGAAAGTTCTCTCAGATCTCCTCAGTTTAAAACATTTCACTGAACATTTAAAAAATATATCCTCAGCAGTAACATGCCAACATCACTGACTAGCACTGATGCTGTTTACATTTATAAGTAGGACATTTACAAAAATCCTTTAGCATAAGCTAATTTGTCAGTGATAAACGTGTATAATGATCATTTGTCTTCTAAATATTTTGCTATACAGTGCTAGTATTCATGATTGTTCACATTTAAAATATAAATACAAATGCTTTCTTTCATTTATCATAACTAATTAGCTTGTGTTACATTATCTTTTAATATCATGTAATTTAGCTCATGTTCAGCATTTCTGTTTTGTCAGCAAGTTTGTATTAGTATTGATGAGTATGACTTAAAAATCCCCTCAGGTTAGCTCATCTTAGCTAGCAAGCTAGTAATCGGACTGAAATTGAAAATGTGACTCTCCACTGTGCTAGCATTTTTAGGTTGCTGGCTGGTATTAGCATTAGCATATTGGCTAGCTGGCAAAATAGCTTTAAATGTAGGTTGTTAGATGTGGGATAATAAACATTAAAAAAAAAATTTTACTAAAAATTTTTTTTACTAAAAAAAAAACTTTGTATTGTTTATTTTTATTAACACTGAAACTTTAAGCTGGCCCATGTTATATTCCTTTCTCATGTCTAGTGTTCCTGGATAAACTCCAGATTCATCGAAACCCTGAACAGGATTAAGTGCTCACCAATAATTTTATTAAATAAACTTTAGCTAGTTTTGTAACTTCTCATAGCACTAGAGACGATGTTAGCATGCTATCAGTGTGGAAGGTGCATCCTCCTGAGGTAAAATCAGACTTTCATGATCACTTTATTATGGGCTCATGTTAAATAAATTATAATTTCAGCATCATTTCACATAAAAAATAAAAAAAAAGTGAACTGGGTGATAAATCTTTAAACGAGAAAGAGCAGGGAAAGGACGAACATGAAGAACCTGTGTCCTGAGACGGACTGACGCTGTAGCTGTCGCTCTCTTTGTCAACAGAGCCGGGTACTCTCGGCGTTCCCAGCCTCCAATCCGTGCTTAGTGTGTGTGTGGAGACCTGCGGGTGAGGACGGTTCAACGTCCACTGACTAGCGTAGCGACTTCGTGCGGCAGGGCCCGGTTTAGCTGCTCGTCGTGCTGTGGGATCTGATGGTGTAACAGAAAAATAATTAGTCACAGTGTATCTCACATACACACCAGTGTAGACAGACACTGTAGATGTCATTTTTTTCCCTTACTCGACAGGCTGCTTTTGCTTGTTCCAGGCCGAACATCTGAAACATCCACCAGTGGCCCCGTGGCCTGAGTCAGTGACTGGTAATGAACTGTGTGTGTCGCTGTGGTTGTTTTCTGCTTGGCAGTTTCTCCGAAATCATTCTCTGTGAGGAGCACGGTTGATCTGTCGTCTGAAAGCGAGGGCACAATTACAACACCGTTAGAGATTACAGTGTTACTATTACAATGTTAGTTGTTGCAGTAATAGAGGTACTAAGGAGCAGAAGACTCACCGACGGTCTCCATGGTGTCTCTCTCCTCGATGAGAAGCTGAGCTCTGGGGATGTCGATGTGCATGCGGAGCGTCTGCTGCTGCTTGTTCAGCGTGTCTGATGGCCTTGTGTTTTTGCTGGAAGCAAACAGAGCAGATGCACAGCCCCGAGTTACAGTACACGTCTCTAGTCATGTGCTTTTGTAGCATAAGTTGTGTTTTGTAGACAAGAGTGGAACAGCAACAAAATATTTTTCTGGATGGAAATCCCCAGAAAGTATGAGGGGCAAGTATTTCAAAGGCTTTTAATGACAATTGCATTAAGTTTATGCAAAGAGTCAATATTTTTAATGTTGACCTATCTTTTTCAAGACCTCCGCAGTTCACCCTGGCATGCTGTCAATCATCTTCTGCCTCACATCCTGACTGATGGCAGCCCATTCTTGCATAATGATTTTGTCAGAATTTGTGGGTTTTTGTTTGTGAGTTAATCGCTTGAGGATTGTCCACAAGTTCTCGATGCGCTTATTGGAGGAGTTTCCTGGCCATGGACCCAAAATTTTGATGTTTTGTTCCCTGAGCCTTACAGTAGTTATCAATTTTGCCTTATGGCAAGGTTCTCCGTCATGCTGGAAAAGGTGTTGTTCGTCACCAAACTGTTCTTGGATGCTTGGAAGAAGTTGTGAGTAAGCCCACTGCTTGGCTGAGAAGCAACCCCACACATGAATGGTCTCAGTATGCTTTACTGTTGGCATGACACAGAACTGGTGGTAGCGCTCACCTTTTTATCTCCAGACAAGCTTATTTCTGGATGCAAGTGGAGCAGTGGACAGTATAAGTTGTGCATTGTTCTGTAAAAACAGAATGCCTTTGGTGATCAGAACGGGAAGTCTGGACGGGAAGGAACTTTAAATAAAAGTGCTATTAAAGAAGTTCCTAGGAGGCCAGCATTTCAGACATGAAGCAGGCAGTCTGATCATTACTGTAGCAGAGAATTATAAAGAAAAATAACCAAGAGTTTTTACTCTCAGAGCTGTATTCTGTTATTCTGCAATTGCAAACTGGGTTCCTCTAGTGAAAAATGCTTCCTGTCATAAGAAAACATCTAGTGCTGTTCCAGACCTTTCCTATGAACCACAAACGTCTGCACCTGAAGATGCACACTTCGTGTTTACACCTTCTAACCAACCAAGAATCGAAAATTCAACCGTACTGTAGAATTAATTAACTTACCTCATGAGCATCTCTGCCAAGCTCTTTGCATCTAGAAAGCAAACAAACACCAAAATGTATATATTGCATTCAAGTAGTAAACAACTTAATGTATGCTACATTCTTACAATGTAAAATATTAGAGCTGCACAAGGTATCTTTCATTAAGCAGCTTATCACAAGCTCTTACCTCTGAGCCTCTTCAGCCTCTGCTCCCTCCTCCTCCTCCTGAGCACCAAGAGCAGGACGAAGAGCAGAATCGTGCCCACAAGGATACACGAGATGGTCACCATCATCTTCTTATTACTCTTATTCTCAGGGCCCTTTACTGTAGTCGTCACTAGCGGCGAAATGGTGCCTGGAAGGTGAGGCAAGAAAACATCTCATATTAAAAAATGATCCGTTCACTTAAGTTAACTCAGTTAAGCTCTTAGAGTTTATTTAAATATTTTTTTTAAGGTTGTTTTACATTTACATGAGAACCTCTCATGCTCAGGCCTCAGATGCAAGCAGCTTTTGAACAGAGGAGTTGAAAAACGTTTAACGATTTATATACGAGTTTTTAATTTATTTATTTTGTAATTCTTATTTCCATGCATATCTTTACTCATATATACTTTTCTCTAAACTGTTATTTTCAACTTTTGAGACTCAACCTCACAATAACTCCAAAGAACAAATAGTCAAAGTCTAATTTTAAAAGGCACCTATTATTATTAAAGTACATTTTTTAGTCATTTTTAGACATTCAATGCAGTCTCCAGTGTGCATGTACAAACATTTTTTGATTGCCGAGGTTTAAACAAGCCACTTAGATTGTCCACCCAATGTGACCTCATATAAGAAGAGACCCTCCCCCGGCTTGTTGCTCAGTTCTGCCCTGCTAATATTTGAACACTGAAACTTTTTGCACTTTGGATATAATGTAATGATTCAATAAAATTCATTAGAAATTCCTTGTAATTCTTATTTCACACTTATCTCAATTTGGCCTCCTTAACAGAGAGGAACTCATCTTTCTTGTACGAGCACAGGAACACTCAGCTATTTTTTTTCAGGGGTTAAACATGGAGCACGAGTGCTGGACCTGTGCATAGAACCCTGGCTCCATAATTACACAGCGGTCCCTGGTGAGAGGTTCAGTTAGACAGTCAGGCCTCAGACAATCTGCTGAGAAATTAATTCTAGCCACAGAGCTCAAGGGGATAATCTGAGGAAAGTCGTAAAAACATCCAGACGTCCGTGACAGGAAGTGCCGGTGGACCCACTAAAGACCCACAGTGGCATTTTCATTTTAGCCACTAAGTATCAATAATAATAATAAAATATATATTATATGTTTCCAAAAATATTTCAGGTTTCTTTAGGCTTCTACAGTATGTAAGTTTCTTTTTTTTTCCCAGTGACTTTTTTAAACACTGCAAAATCTGTTATTACTCTAAACTTGTATTTTATATTTAAGAACGCTGTAAATTTATGTTATATAAAAATACTGAATTAAGCTTGGTCTTCTCACATGGTCATGTTAAAAACTTGTTTTTAGGTTTTATTTTAAAATTCATATCAGCTGAGCAGTACTTTTTCATTGTGCAGAATAACAAAACACAAGTGCTTGGATACCGTAAATGTAGAAAGTTCTCAGTTAACCGGAGCCATGATCAGATGGCTTCATGTCTGAAACACTGGTCTCCCAGGAACTCCTTTTAAAGACCCTTTAAAGAGTTCCTGTAATGTGCAAGTGGCAGTGGTGAGTGATTGTGTGTACAGTTTCCACAGACAGATGTGTCTCTCCTGCAAGTTGGCGACAAGTTATCCGTCAATTTTCAAGAATCAGATGTTTCCCTCGCTGTTCATGGGAAAGAAATTTCTCAATAGTCCTGCTTTGACCTGAACACCTCTTGTATGTGTTTATTTCTATTTTATGTTTTTATTTAACTTTTTTTTACATTATGGCTGTTAATAAAAAACATCCTACTTACTTCCGTCGTAGTTGAGCGTGGCGAACTTAACCAGTTTCTCGGCCAGCCCGGCGCTGTTGTACACCTTCATCTGCAGCTCGTACCACGTGGCCTCCTGCAGGTCCATCAGCATGTAGCTCTTTGTCAGTGACGTACGCTGGGCTTTGGTCCACACTGGACTGTCCAGAGGTCTGTACTCCAGAGTGAAGGACGTGATCGGACAGCCGCCGTCATTCCAGCCAATCAGGTTGAGTCGCACACAGGTAGCGTTAATGCTTGTAAACAGCTCTTGCTCTTTGGAGAACTGAGGCTCTGGAGAAAAAAAATATTGAAACCGAGTGTATTAAACAAGTTCCAGTACATTAGCTTTATCCAAAGTGTGTATATGATAAATGTTGTGTGGAGTATTCTCTACAGTATATGTTCTTGACATACCTTTCCCATGAGTCTTTGCTTCTATGATCTCACTGATGCGGCCTGGGCCGACGGCATTCTGGGCTGTAAGAGTGAACTTATACCAGGTGCCACACTTCAGAGTCTCCAAACGGTACGAGCGTTCACTCGGACTGATGGCAAAGTTTCCCCATTGTTCGCTGTTGTCCTCTGAATACTGTAGAATGTAACCTGAACATTGAGACAGGAAAAAAAATTATGTGGACATGAAAGAAAACAAATATAGTAAGGATCCTGTAGTCGCACATCATGTTGGTTGGTTATTTTATTAGCATGAGAATGTAATAACATTATAACTTGCGTCTTTATTATACAGTAATACAGAAGATGTGCTTTTTCTTTACCTTTATTAGAGGCGCTAGCTAACAATTAAAATTTCATACCAGGTTTCACCACCAGAGGGCGAACAATCATTCACTCACTTGTTGTCTATACTGCGTTTTTCTGTATACGGGGTTGCTGGGGGGGGCGGGGGGGGGGCTGCTGTAGCCTATACCAGGAGACTTAAGGCATGAGGTACACCAAGGACAAGGGTATTGAACCTTTGGAGTCAACTATTTACCAAAACCTTATTCACACACACCTCTGATGGAACTCCCTCCGTTGTCCCCTGGTATCCACGACAGTGTGATGGACGTGGTCGTCGTTTTGGTCACCGTGAGACGAGGTTGATCTGGAGGTACTGAACACATGCATTCATGACAAACTGATCGTTCTGCTGCGGGTCATTTTATTAAACTTTTTCCTGTTTACCTTGCACCTGCAGGTTCAGCGTTATTTCATCAGTGCCCCAGTTATTGCTGGCGACACACGTGTAGTATCCAGAATCTTCAGCTTTCACAGTCTTGATGATGAAGCTGCCATTCCCATGGATGCTTCGCCTTCCATCGATGATGGCCGAGCCTGGGCTCCCGCTGTCAAGACATACAGGTATGACATATCCTAAAATATTTACAAACAGAGACGTTTGGCGAAGTAGAAATTTTGGGAATTTTTTTTCCCGATTTTCTCCCCTAATTTAGTCGTGTCCAATTCCTCCCCGTCACTAGGGGGCTCCCACATTAAGGCTACTACT
>JAQMYI010000009.1:3575441-3586120 GCA_030014275.1 Clariallabes melas
TACAGCATCACCCGGGAACCGAACCAGCAATCTCCGGATGATAGGGCGAGCACTTTACCACTGCGCCACTCGGAGGCCCGCGCTCTGTGTTTTTGTGTGCTACTGTATAATCCGTGACCTTGAGGGTGCTGTTTACCTTTCCTTCATCCATTTGACTGTGGGTGGTGGATCTCCTACAGCTCTGCAGGGCAGGACAATGTCTCTCATCCATGGAGTTGTCACTGTGCCACTGAAAGTGAGGATCCTGGCAGGAGCTGCGTGACACAAACATACTGACTTACTACTGTACTTATATTTATTTAAGTGGACACAAGGAAACTTTCCTGAAATTTTATGAGATTTTATTAGTGCCAGATGTATTGTGCATCTGAAGTGTATTATAAAGAAGAGATAAAAGTACAGCATCTTAACAAATAAATATATAAATTTGCCAAAAAGAGGTATTATTTGCTTAAACCCTACAGAGTATCCAGAATGTGTTAAATAAGTATTCGCCCCTTGAACTCTCCAGATCTTCAATTGTTTGAACCTGGATCTGAACTGGACCTCAGTCTAAGGGTTAATGCCAACATGATGCCGCCATGCTTCCCTAAACCTGGGTAAACCTAAAGTCCTCACTGCATTTCCTTCACACACCTTTAGCGAGTGGTTCAACCGTAATGACCTCGCTGCTGTTCCCGCGGCCTGCCGCCGTCACTGCCATCACCCAGATGCTGTACTTTTTGTTCCGAGCCAGATTCTGCACCTTGTGGAGGAATTCGTCCGGAGCAGCATCAAACTCGCTCACCAACTTCAGAAGTAAAAAAACGTACAGTAGATGAGTGTTAAAACTTTAACCCTGTACCCCCCCAAATCAGAAAGCGTACAGACTGGAAAAATGTAGTTCAAGACATACATTTAAACTATATCATATCCTACTAAATTACTAAAACAAAATAAAAGCATAATGGGTCATGCTGTAGTCAACGGCGTGATGTGGCCCAACACGAAATAAAATTATAAAAGCTGTAAAACATGATATAATGTAGTGTAACTGGATGCGTAATATTTTGCCACGCTACAATTAAAGGATCCCAAATAAACCTTGATAAACTGGAGATGATGTTGAATAAGAATGTGTGTATGTGACAACTTCTACATATTTCATACCGTAGGAGTCAAGCTAGAGCAGAACACTGTGTATTTCCTGATCACGCCATTTAGTTTGAGTGGCGGGAGCCAGGAAACGTACACCACAGAGTTGGATGCAGCCACCGCCTTCACGCCGCCTGGTTGACCTGGAACTGGAGGGCGAAAGAGAAACTACTTAAGCACCATTAATTACCATAAGCACAGAAATATTATACGAGGGCTTTACCAAAAGTAACAAAAAAGTGGGCATAACTTTTTTCATTAACAGACTTCAAACAGGTGGTTCAAACTGCAAATATCAGTGGAATAATTGCTCTATACAAAGGTACTACTCCTAACTACCTAATATTGGGTAGGTCCCCCCTTTGCCACCCAGACAATAATGATCAGTGTATTCTGACACCTTTCTATTAGAACCAGCATTAACGTTCCTCAGTTTGATCCACACTAGTGCTTCTATTGGATCAGACTACAGGGGCCAGCCTTTGCTCCCCATGTGCATCAGTGAGCATTGGCCACTCATGACCCTGTTGTCAGTTCACTGGTTTTCCTTCCTTGCATCACTTTTGGTATGTCCTGACCACTGCAGCCGGCGAAGATCCCATAAGGCTGCAATTTTGGAGTTGCTCTGACCCGGTCATCTAGCCATCACAATTTGATCCTTCTCACAGTAGCTACATTTTCAATGTCTCATTACAATGGTGGCTGTAATAGGGTGGGTGAATTAGTCAGCAAGTGAATCTTTTTTCATGAAGTTGATGTGTTGGAATCAGATCAAATGGGCAAGCATAAGGATTCGAGGGACTTTGACCAGACCCTTTGACTTTGTGATGGCTAGAAGACTGGGTCAGAGCAACTCCAAAACTGCAGCTGTTGTGGGAGGATCCCGGTCTGCAGTGGTCAAGACATACCAAAAGTGATCCAAGGAAGGAAAACCAGTGAACCAGTGGCCAAGGCTGCATGTGGGGGGTCACTGGGCTGATGCACAAGACTGGCCCGTGTAGTCCCATCCAATAGAAGAGCTACTGTAGATAAAATTGATGAAAATGTTAATGCTGGTTGGGATAGAAAGATATCAGAACACACGGCAGCACATCACTGCTATGTTGGCAAAAAGACGACCTACTCAATATTATGCAGGTCGATCATTGTTTCATCTTTTTTCATTATTGTTCTGTCATAGTTATTGGTCTTCATTACTCTACAGGATGTTTACATAGATGACCTCATTGATGAGAACTTAGAGGCACTGAAGCCGAACGATGCAATGTGAGGTATCAGCTGGGACAAAAGTGGTTTCCAGAGAGGATTTGAGAGTTGTTTTTTTCCCCTATTGGTTTTAAACAATCACAAAAAAACAAATAACATCAACAACAACAAAAAACATCTGTATTACCATCCTCTTTGGTGCGAATGTAGATCTGCTCAGATCGTACGCCGTCTCCAGCCCGGGTGAACGCCAGCACCTGAACACTGTAGTTGGTGAATTTCTGTAAACCATCCAGCTCAAGGGGGGGCAGCTGGGTGGTGATGTTTCTGATCTCACCCAATTCTGAAAGATTTAACAAACATTCCAGATAAAGCACAGTACAAATAGACGACACGGCCAATGCTGGTCCCTGTGAGCACCTACAGCAAATCTATAACACTCATTCAGCAGAATCTACAGTATATGGACATATGTTTTGAGGTAGCACTTGCAGAAGTGTCAACATTTCTCATTTCAATGTAGCATTTATGCTATTTATATGATATCGGCCAAAACATGATATTGGTGCTAAAATGTGTCTCACCTACGTGAAAAAGTAAATTTTTTTCATAATACTTAATCTCTCAATCCATGCTTGATTTTTGGAAATATGCACATTTATATTTTTATCAGATAAAAAGAAACACATTTGCTAAATACAATTTCATGCCCTTTTATGTAGTGTCCGTAACTTTTTAAATTGAAATCTTTTAATTATCTTAATTGTCTTTCAGGTGAAACTTAATATGAGACATAAACCTGAAAAAGTGTATTATTCTAAAATGCAAAATTGTAAAACATGAATTTGACATAGTTAAGGACACTACAGAATTTTTGCTTTTTAAGCTTTTACCAAAAAACTATTTAAGCAGTAATTCTTACAGGTCATATGCTTCTAGAAGCTTACACCAATTTTAGTAGCAATACTCATAAAGATCTATGAATAATTTTAAATGATTATTGTTTGAAGTGAGACAGTATAACACTATTTTTGGGGCACAAATAGAGTAAAATCATCTCTCCAAAACGGCTGAAGTTAGCAACTTGAAATTTTTTGGGAAGCAAGATCGGTCACTTTCATGTTGCATAAACTTCGGAAGCAGCTTCTTTGGCACAAACATTTTCTGTAATATATCTTGAACATAAAAATAAATAAATATAATAAAAAAATAAATAAAATCAGAAACAATACTGTGTTTTGTCCGTATACATATGATATATGTTTTCTGTCTTTTTTTCCTCTTAGCTAATCAGAAATCAGACCAAACATGGAAAAGAAAATACACTGGAAGGGAAAGAACATTTCAAGACTCTCAAAAGTCATTTCTTCCGCTGATGGTAAAATTCAGTTCATCTGCCGGCTAAGATTTCCCTGTTGGCATCTTTTAAAAAAGACAAAACAAACAAAAAAAATCACGATGGACTGTAGGATGGAATCCAATTCACATCCCGAGTGTTCTTTCTGGACATGAGGCTTTAAATAATTGACATCAATCTGTCACACTTCTTTCCCCACACTGTTTTCTTTTTCTTCTTCCTGCAGAGAGCCACAATCTTTCCTTTCCTATCATTCACTTTCTTCACGTGTCAGAGAATACAGTCTTATAATGAGGCAATCTAAAAACAAATTGCCTAGAGGAAGGCAGTAGATCAAGGGATATTTCTATAATGTTATATCTAACATTATATCTGGTGATATGATATAGTGTTTTAAGAGTTGGAGTGAAATCTACAGTCAGTGTGACTAAAATGTAAAGGAGGAAAAATAATACATTGCAGCTGGGTGAAAAATCAGTTTTCAGTGATAAATTATCCCTAATTGTAAATTATCCATTGATCCATACAGACTTGCAAAGAGACTGAACATTAATTATTGTAACGACGATTGAATATTTATTTACAGGCACTGCTACTTTTTCGAAAATGAGGAGTGAAAAGAAAGTTCTGCCACCTTGTGGTGAAATTATGTATTTACAGTAACTTGTGTATGTCAGGAACACTACATAATGCAATAGAGAACAATAACAAAGATTATTTTATATATATATATATATATATATATATATAATGTTATACATATGGTGTTTCATGTTACAGTAAATATAAACCCTAGTGTCATATTTAATCTACACTAAAGGCTGCATCCTCAGTACCTCAGCTATTTCTTAAAGTTTCCTTGGTTGCTTAAGGATTATCTTCCAGGAACCCCCTTTTCAAAAGGGAAACCCTAAGTTGTAACTCCCTAGGGTTTCCTTTCTAAAAAAGGGGTTCCTGGTATAAAATAATTGTAGGGTGCTATCACATACCTCCCCAGATAGTAAGCTACGTATTCTCTTGATGTCCTATAAATATATATTATTATTATAAAAAATTTTTTTTTTTGCACCTTGTTTTGTTCCTAGAGATTTGGGTCCCTGTTTTGAGGAGAATGTAAGGCTTTACATTAGGGTTCCCCAAAATGATACACAGACAGTTGCGGTCAGAAGTTTATACACATTATGAAAATCAATGCCATGGTAATATTGATCTTTTAGTGGTTTTTTTTTTTTTTTAGCTATTTTTATCTTGTTGTGGTGCAGATTAATTGTTCATCACGCATCTATTTAACTAAAAGAAAAAACTTGCTCTTTCAATTATATATTTTAACGTTTTATACATTGGAGGACCTGAAACCAGTCTCAGAAAACTTTTTGTCTTCATGTATGTCTGTAGGTCCTTGTGTCTGTTTGGCTGTATGTCTGTCCAGCCAGATTTGCCACAAATATCACCCAAAACTGACTGGACAGAATTTAATGAAATTTTTGCAGTACTTGGATATCTGGCTGAAGTTTAACCTGCACCATAAGTGAAATGAAAATGTTGAGTAAAAGCGATGTTATGAACAGATATGTGCCGGATTTAATAATCTACTTTACAATAAGCCTCTAATAAGCTACTTGCTCAAAAAACAACAAACAAAACAAAAACAAAAAAAAACACCTGCACCAATAAATATTAATTAGGAATGCTAAACTGCTAAAAGTTAAAAGCCTTCATTGTGATTAGTTCATATTTTCACCGCAGAAATAACAGCGCTGAAGTGATATACAGTAAGTGAATTTCTTGCGTGTTGGAGTTGTTGGAGGAGTAAAATGAAAAAGTCTAAATAGCTCAGTCCAGATCAGAGAAACAAGACTTACACATGTTAGGGACATTTCTTTGAGCCATTTTTGAACAACTGCAGATTCCCATATGAATTCAAGCAATTGTAGATACATTATGAGGGAGGACCCAATGTCTGGAAGAAGGCCCAAAGTGTCACACTCAGCTGAGGAGAAACCGGTTAAAGAGTCAGGACCTACCATAGAACCATCAAGACACAGACCTGCCATGACCTGGAAACTGCTAGAACAACCAGCGTCACTGCTTACATTAAAGGTTGTTTTATCACCATGGACTGAAACGTGGCCATCTAAGAAAAGAAGCCCCTGCTCCATAGTCCGCACCTTTATACTTCACTAAAGTTTGCAGCTGATCTCATATACAAAAAAAAACAAACTTCCCTTCTGGAGGAAAGATTAGACCAGAAGTGTGTTTGGAGGAGTAAAGGTGAGGCATTTATCCACAAGAACATTGTACCCGCTGTTAAGTATGGTGGTGGAGTATTGTACAAAGTGGGTTTAATAAAGAAGAAGGAGGACTACTTATGAATCCTTCAGCCTACCCTCAAATCATCATCTAGACCGCTGAAACATGGACAAACCTGCAGGTACATGAGTATTACTGTAGATGTTCTGTACCTCCATCAGGTAGATTGGCCCAGTAGATGATGCGAAAACCCTGCAGTACACCATTCAGAGCTTCTCGGGGAGGTGTCGACCATGACAGAGAGATGGTCTCAGGAGAAGTTGCCGTGGCGGTGACCTTCTCTGGAGCTCTGCTGGGAACTGAGCAATGTGGGGGGAAATTAGGTAAAACTGACGCAAATATAAGGAGATATTTACAACAGCAATGATTAATTTTGTACAAAATTTCAAAGACAAATGTCATCAAATACTGTGATATTTGTTGCTATATCACGCACATATTAAATACATCCACAAGGCAGCACATCCACACCGCTGCAATACCGCAACAAACATTTAAAAAGATTCACGAGACTGGTTGGAAAACTGGTAAAACTTTCAGCCCATGTTTCAGTGCTTTATACTTTTACTGGATCCCACAGGATTCGTGTAAACGTAAACAGGAATCTCAGTCCGTCCTACCGTCCTCCATGGTTGTGGCTCGCACTTCACTGGAGGCAGGTCCCGGTCCAGCACTGTTGCTCGCCTGCACCACCACCTCATACTGCGTGAACTTTTTCAGGTTGTTCAGGGTAAGCGTCTCTGTCTCGCCCGTGCTCTCCACACTCAGGCAGATGAACTGGTGACTCCCATTCACAGAGTGCTCCCTGTGGCACACCTGGTAGCCTCTGATCATGCCATTCTGGAGGTGTTTCTGAGGAGCCTGAGGGGAAATAATGATCCATAAACAATTTGTTTCTGTGAATCGGACACACACAGTAAGTGGAATGAGTGCTGTGTACCTTCCATGTAACCTTGATGCTTTGAGAAGACATTGCTTCAAGAGTTACATCTTGAGGTGGACCTTCAGGGTCTAAAATGTTGAAAGACAATTTGTGAGTATTAAAGTATCAAAGATAAAGATAGATAGAGTACTTTATTAATCCCCAAGGGATTTTTTTTTACCCAAATTTGCTGCTCCAATTTTTCTGAAATACAGTAGGCAAATCTTGTGACACATTTGGAATAAATGAAAGAGGAATTCGCTTACATCAAAAGGTAAGATCAGGTACCTGGCTAAAATGAGCATCACACATGTGTTCTAAAAATAATAATAATAATAATAATAATAATAATAACTGGAAATGGGTGATTGGCCAGAATTCCTTGAGGAGCAGTTAGGATTGGGCAGAATTGAGTTCACAATGAAGTATGTGAGATTGGTCAGTCAGAATTGTTTGGAATTCCTTGAGGATCTAATGTGTTTGATTAAAATTCACAAGGCAAGATGTTGGATTAGTCAAAATTTCTTTGGGAAGCAAGCTGGATTCATCAGAATTCCTTGAGGAACAGGTGAGACAGGTCAGAATTCAGCCCAAGTTTGTTAGGACCCCTTCTACAATTCATGCAATTAGTCAAAATTCAAAATTCATCTGGAGTGGGTATGATTGGTTAAAAGTCCATTTTAAAGGGGGACTTGTCAGTCTTCCTTCTTAAGTGGTCAGAATTCTTCAAGAATGGGTGGAATTGGTTAGAATTATTTCAGGAGATTGGTCAAAGCTCCTTCAGGAACATGTGGGATCAGTCAGAATTCCTTTAAGATGCGAGTAAGATTGGTCAGAATTCCTTCAAGAGCAGATGAGATTATGATTTAAAATGGTTCCGGGGCTTCAGCCTCCGAGTGGCGTAGTGGTAAAGCGCTCGCCCTATCATCCGGAGATCGCTGGTTTGAACCCCGGGTGATGCTGTTGCCTCTCACAGCCGGAGGCATAGAGAGAGCTGATTGGCTGAGCTCTCTCAGGGGGGAGGGATGAGAGGTACTTCACGCTCCCACATTAACGACGGCTCTACAAGCCAATCAAGGGCGTCTGTGAGCTCCCGTAAGCGGAAGGAGCGAATAGCGCTGTTCCTCCGAGTGTGTTACGCCGCCCCCAAGCAGCATAAGCAGTTCGAAAAAAATGGCCGGTGACGTCACGTGGGTCGGAGGAAACACGTGGGCGGTCTACGGCCCTCCCTACTGAGTGGCGATATGAACTTAATGTGGGAGCCCCCTAGTGACTGGGAGGAATTGGACACGACAAAATTAGGGGGAGAAAATCGGGCAAAAATTTGGGGGGGGGAATGGTTCCGGGGATTTCTGCAACTCTTGACTTTGGAAAGTCACATTGCATTGCATATTACGTGCAAAGAAAAACTTCCTGATTTTGGTTTTACCTGCTTCATCCGTGGTGACCGTGAGCTCGTTGCTTGGCTCGCTATCCCCGATGTGGTTCTTGGCGAACATGCGAATGTTATAGGTGGATGAAGGGTGGAGCTCGATAATGGTGGCCAGATTCAGTGTTGGGGAGACATCTCGAGTTCTGCGAGCTCTTTCCCAAGTAGCTGCAAATAAAATTGATATTGTATAACATGTTTTGGAAATACCCAACATGGCAGCTTATATTAACTACAAACGGGATACTACACGATTGGCATAATTAATACATGACTGACTCTACCTGTTTTATTTTTGCACTCAATATCATATCCAGTGATGGGGCTGTTCCCGTCAAATCCCATAGTCCAGCGGAGAGCGATGGTCCTCTCCTTCACCTCTCGAATCTCCACTTTAGGAGGCTCTGGTGGCTCTGAAGACACAATAAAGATGTAAACACTGACAATCTCATTCACTTTACAACAAACATTAGATATACTTCCATTATTTCTACTTCCAGTACCTAAATTATCTGTTTAGCACCAGTGGAAAAACAACAAAGAATCAAACATGCATGCAACAAATACTTTTAGTTGAATATGTGCTTTGGAACACAATCATATCTGGTTAAGGAAATTCTCAGGTCTTTACCTTGCACTGTAAGCTGTATGATGCCTCTGTCTTCACCGTAAGAGTTGATTGCATGGCAGGAAAAAAACCCAGAGTCCTCCCTCAGGGTTGGGTAGATCTGTTGGATTGATATGTATTCACTGTTTTCTCTACTGATCACTAGTAAATAATTTTATGTTGATCTCTTCAGTCCTCACAAATACAATAAAACCTCATAGATTCCCATTTCTCCATAATTTCCATTGAGTGTTAGTTTAGATTCCTGTAATTCCGGTTACAGCCACTAGCTGGCAGAATTGCTTTACATTTTTCTGTAATGTTTACCAGGTTAAAAGAAAATGTAGGACAAGCACGAAGAGCTAACTGAGATACCTCCAGAGTAGAGATGACCTCCTCGCTGACCTTCTTGACCGTCACCGTGTGCCTCCACATATCCGGGTTGATGATGTGCGACTGCTTCTCCTTCTCCACCTCCTTCTCCCAGCGCACCATGATGGGCTTCTCGCCGTGGGCCTTGCAGCTCATTTCAATCTTCTCGCCTTTGGTGGCCAGCGTGTTGTTGGGATACGATGTGATCATGGCTGGTACTGAGGGACATACAGCAAGTGGAAGGGAATAAGATGAAGCCTCCAGTGAAGAGAGAATAGATAGCATTTCATTGGACCAAATCAAAATACCAGACTATTACTGCATCCCTGAAGCTTGAATTCATATCTACAGTAGTTTGCTGCCATTACCAAAATAGCAGAGGTTTATTGCTGAGAGTATATTTGGCAGTAGACACTCTTGTGCTCACACACACACACACACACACACACACACACACACACACACACACACACACACACTCTGAAAACAACCATTTTATGCTGGCAACTTGGCTGATGCTCCACTGCGTGTGTGATGTTATTCAGCGTGTCAGGCCTAGGGTTGCCGCCGATTATTGCTCATCTTTTATTCAGTCAGGGCTTTTTAGATACATGGAGGGGGGAAAAGCGTATTGAGTTATCATCTGAAGTTTTTATTTCTGTGACAGTATAACACTGGAACCAGTTGCTGGTTGTAGTGTATAGATTGATTCACCACATTGAAATGTTCTGATTTTCTGCCTGGTGAAGTTGATTCTTTTCCTATAAGACCACATGATGAAGAGCATTTGTTTCCCTGCGGATGGACTTTCTGTTTTTCGACAGCCTAGTTTAAAATGCTTTGCCCTTAAGGCACAGGGCTGGGAGTCTAATGGTAGTATCGACGAGTTGTAATGAAACAGATGGGTACAGAATCTATAGCTCAGAGAAAGAAGCCATTACACGCAAATGGATATGCACAGATAATCAGTTTCCTATATTATCATTGCTGATTGGTGTTTGCTTAACTTCATTAAAGGTTGCCAGGCAAATTGAGAAACAGCCCATGTGAGCCTTTTCTAGTTATAAACTTTACTTTAAGACGTTTTTTAACATAACAGATAACATGCCTGTTAATCTGTCTTATCGTAATCACAGACCAGCGCTGATCGATCTATACATGCCTCTGGCATAAAATGGCCAAAGCAACAGAAATCTGTCTAAACCTGTAGGGAAAAGGCTAAATTATATATGCGATGAGTGTGAAATAATAAGTGAATCTTGAGAATGGGGCAGTGGTGGCTCAGTCGGTTAAGGCTGTGGGTTACTGGGTTACTGATCGGAAGGTCGGGGGTTCGAACCCC
>JAQMYI010000009.1:3608728-3624116 GCA_030014275.1 Clariallabes melas
CACACACACACACACACACACACACACACACACACACACACACACACACACACACACACACACACACACACTCCTTATGAATGTCAATGTTTGTCAGGGTGGCCCCTGTATAGAAAATGTACAGATTGTTGTATAGACTATTTTTGTGTGACAGACAGACAGAGAGACAGACAGAATGGAGATAATTCAAAATATACAGTAACTCAAACAACCACTCTGTACATCCATTGTAAGCAGAAAAGCTTCTCAAAATACACAAAATGCTAAAAATGGTGAAACCACATCCTTTCTGTCTACTATACGAAGCATGTCGCAATGTAAACTGACAATGTTACTTCCAGCGACGTTTTTACTTCATTTATTTCTTTAGCAAAAAAATAAGAGAAACACAAACAATAACCAACCTTCAGAGATGATCTCAGATTATGAGTTGATATTTTGCATATTAGGCAGAGGAAAAAAGTTGATTTTGTAAATTAAATGATTGGAAATGTAATTACACATCACTGTATCGTCCAAAACCAAGTTTGACAGCAAAATGAGACAACTCCATTTTTTTTTTTTTTTTTTTTTTACCAAAGCAAAAATTATTGCAAACTCTTGACGAATACGTTTTGCATGTTTTCTTTGAGTCACAAGGTTGTTAAAGACACAAATGGCAAAATATTTTGTCCAAATTGTGTGGGTTATATCTCTGTGAATTTTGTGTGATTTTTCAAAATGCTATAACTCCATCTCCTACACTTTTTTCCCCCAATGGATAAATCACAGCGTATTTGTGTTTAGTTGTGTTAGCGTAGTTATTTCAGTATGCAATTTAGTATCGATAAAATCTTGGTTGAGTCTTAAAAAAATTAAAGCAAGCTTATGCTTTGATTGCGTTGTTGTAGCGAGTCAAACAGAAAGTACTGAGAGCAAATTAGATCAAGGAAAAAGTGTTGAGATATATTTCACAAAACGTTGAAGATCATGAGAAACATCGTAAACAAAAACTTCAGTTTAAAGCATCATCCGCCTCCACGTCTACCGGTTTTAGTTTCACGTCGGTGCGTGACCACAGCTCCATATACTGTAATAGTACGAAGTGCGTGCATGTTATGCCTCTTGTAGACCTACACAAATCACTCGTGCATATGAATTACACACACCTGTAATTCATTACTGCTGGAAGGAACAGAGTGTAAACATTTTCCAAAAACCCTTTGAACACTTTTAAACCACCCGCAGCAGCCACTTTGTTGCACAGGAAGTATCTTTGCATCACATGACAAAAAGAAGCAATGTGAGTGGCTCTCAATGTAGAAGTTTAAAGCAATTAAAATAAAGTAATAGATTTTTGTTTTTCTAGTTAAATGTTTTAGACAAACTTGTGTGTCTCATCGGCTTGTGATATACTGTAACTCCGGATATGTTACCAGCTAGCTAACCAAGATTGGTTCATGCGACACAAGCTTAATATAAAGCGTTTAAACAATCCAACGAGGAGAAATAGGCAGTCGCTCAGACAAGGACGTGTACACGGGGGTACATCCATGGAACAAAATAACAAGAGTATGGGATTTTTTTTTCAAACAAATATGATTATTCGAATTATTTAGTCACCTTGTCAGAATAGTAATGTTTAGGTTAAACCTTTTTCTCAAGCATCAGCAGAAATGCTGTTTAAAAAAACATTTTGATTCAAAAGAGGAACAGCAACATTATTCGTAGGGCAAAATCTTGTCAGGAAGTTCACGCTAAACTCTAAACAGCTAAACAGGAATTATAACTGATAATACGTCTGATGTGACACTTGATTATTTCATTTCACGCAGATTTGGGAAGCAGCTGGTGGCTGGGGCTGAGGAGCGACAGGAGGATTAGATAATCAAACAAACGCAGCACTTTAAATCGTTTTAGCCCTCGGCTAAGAGCCGGAGGATTTAAGGCGCAGGCGCTCGACTTTAATTGTCTGATTTGCCTTCATTATGGTCGAGGGGCTCCATAATTCAACATTATTAAATATTCAGACAGAGAGAGAGAGCGAGCGAGAGAGAGAGAGAGAGAGAGAGAGAGAGGGAGGGAGTACTGAAGATCAAGCTTTCTCTTTTCTTGTCCTCTTGGGTACAGCTGAAAACAGAGGTACTGCAAGCGCCAGCATGTAACATGAGATCATCTGCAGAATTAGATCCGTTCAATCTTTTACAACGATAATCATCAACAAACGTTACGGGTGACATTAATGAACAAGAGAATGGACACAGAGTATCATCTGCAAGTCAACAAAAAGAAAAAGCTAGAAGGAGGAGGTTGGGTTGAGGGTGAGGAAGGGTGGAGGGTATAAAAATCGAGAGAAGTGTATAAATCGATCGTCAAACAGTCCCGTATTAAAATGTCCAACTTTACAACATCTTTGCAGATTGGTACAAAAAATGGTTTTAATCTCCATAGCCAGATATCTCATTCATGACAACTGTACAGCGGTGAATTTTTGTATTCATCGGTTAAAATGATTTTGAACAATACAATTATGCATAATTAGGAACGTGGCCAATTTAAATGCCAGCTACAGGGGTCGAGTTGTAGGGTACAATTGATGGAGTTGCATCAAATGCAAAGTAACTTTAGCATAAAAAATAGCTTTAGCCACCTTAGCATTTTAGCTAAGCTGAATCTAAGATAGCTAACTTGTAGTAACTGAGTTAGATAAGCATGTTCCAACCAACAGAGGGGTTTAATTCAATGGATTTCCGCCCATTTATGGATTAACCAGGGTTTAGACGTACTGTAGTCAGTTCCTGCCAAGATGGCAATGACCAGAGTTCTGATAGTTACAGTCACGTGTATAGTCACATGGTGCTCTATACTGCCCCCAACTACTTATGCTGGTTTTGCACCACATTAATGCATCGTGCTTTTGGACGCACACAATCAACAAGAACAGGATACATGCAGCAGGGAACATGCAGCAAACAGCTTGAATAACCGCAGCCTTGTTGACTGTAGCATCAGCAAACCAAAAACGTGACAGGTCATGATACCACTTTCTCACATTTTCTTAGAGGCTGTTTCATTTTTGGGTTTCTTAAAGTGTTTTTCTTTTTTTTAGATAATACAGTCCATGTGAAAATAAGACGTAAAATCCTTTTAATAAAACAAAAAATGCTAACATGCTAGCTGTAGAGCTTGCCTCAGCATTATCCGAGAATCTCGATCTCGAGTCGCGGCGTCAGCACGGTCCAAATCTCTGAACCAGCTTTTTAACGACCGGCATCGTTGGCTAATAATAACCCCCACTCTCATCACGACTCCTCAGAGAGCTCCAGTTCAATGATGCCCTGTCAATTATGCTAACGTTTTAATTGCACCGGTGGTGCCGTCTATTCCCCCGGCGCGAGGTCGAGGTGGTTCCCAGCTCCATCAGCCTGAGTGTCGAGCAGACGGCGATGTTTGCTTTGGGATCGCGGGACAGCACTTCGCCATGTCAACAAGCTGCTCGCTGTGCCACTCAAGCACATTTAACGTGCGGTAAATCTCTAGCAAAGACAAAGCATGCCAGCTGGCACCGCGTCTACGGCCGGACCCGCGCGCAAACGAGATATTTATATTAAACAATGTTTGTTAAGGTGCGAATCTTAATATAGGTGTGGTGCAAACCTAAATAAAGGTGTGGTGTAAAAGTAAATAAATGTGTGGTGTTAACCTAAATAAAGGTGTGGTGCGAACCTAAATAAAGGTGTGGGGTTAACCTAAATAAAGGTGTGGCGTAAAACTAAATAAACGTGTGGTGTTAACCTAAATAAAGGTGTGGTGTGAACCTAAATAACGGTGTGGTGCAAGCCTAAATAAAGGTGTGGGGTTAACCTAAATAAAGGTGTGGTGTGAACCTAAATAAAGGTGTGGCGTAAAACTAAATAAAGGTGTGGTGCAAACCTAAATAAAGGTGTGGTGTGAACCTAAATAAAGGTGTGGTGCAAACCTAAATAAAGGTGTGGGGTTAACCTAAATAAAGGTGTGGCGTAAAACTAAATAAAGGTGTGGTACGAACCTAAATAAAGGTGTGGGGTTAACCTAAATAAAGGTGTGGTGTAAAACTAAATAAATGTGTGGTGCGAACCTAAATAAAGGTGTGGTGTGAACCTAAATAAAGGTGTGGTGTAAAACTAAATAAATATGTGGTGTGAACCTAAAGAAAGGTGTGGTGCGAACCTAAATAAAGGTGTGGTGCGAACCTAAATAAAGGTGTGGTGCAAACCTAAATAAAGGTGTGGTGCAAACCTAAATAAAAGTGTGGTGTGAACCTAAATAAAGGTGTGGTGCAAACCTAAATAAAGGTGTGGTGTGAGCCTAAATAGAGGTGTGGTGCGAGCCTAAATAGAGGTGTGGTGTGAACCTAAATTGAGGTGTGGTGTGAACCTAAATAAAGATGTGGAGTTCTTGATTTCATATATGTTGATTTGTTAATTAATTATGGTCTTTAACTGTGACTCAGCACTTTAGTTAAATGTCCTAAACCACATCAGAAATAATTTGGACAAATTTTCAGGAAGGAAAAAAAGCTTCATGATTAGAATTTGGACTGCGCATCTCTCTCTCTCTCTCTCTCTCTCTCTCTCTCTCTCTCTCTCCATGTGTCCCTGTCTGGGCATCTGTCTTGCCCCTTCCCCCGTTCTTTCTTTCTTTCTTTCTTTCTTTCTTTCTTTCTTTCTTTCTCTGTATATCTCCCTTTTTATCTGCCTCTCTCTCACCCTCCCTCCCTGTGCATCTCTCTCTCTCTCTCTCTCTCTCTCTCTCTCTCTCTGTCTCTCTCAGCAGCTGCTCTCTCTAAACAATGCGAATCAGATGTTACCGTGGTGACAGACAATTACGGCGTTTCTCTTTCTGTAGCGAGGTTGCATTCGCGTCCTCCATTCGTCCCTTTCTCTACCAAACAGGACAGACTGACTATTTTTGCAAGGGGAAAAAAAAACCCTCATCATCCCAGTGAGTTATTTCCGACGACGATCCTGCACACGAGACGAGGCGAATATTTATCACCAGAGCTGGCTTGAGAACATTCTATTTTCAGCCACCACTTATGTATTATAATAACTTCTTTTTTCCCCTCTTCCAACAGGAAAAAACGTTCTCTTTAATCCCAGTCCCTGAGCGTGTGGCTGTCCGCTGTAATTAGCGCTTAGCTTTAGCATAATTGCCTGTCAGCACGAGCGGCAAAATGCAGGTTAAACGCCCAGGTGCCAAACGCCGGCGCTTTCTTTGTGCGCTCCTGCCTACTGCGCTGATGGGGAGACTGGGCGGACAAGCTTCCCTCCGCATAGAAAAGACAGACAGGAAAGGAAGAAAGTCTCTCACACACACACAGTCTGCAAAGGAGCTCGTGCTGTCCTGTGAAGCTTGCAAATTTGCAAAAGTAGGGTTGTCATTTCTGAAACACCCACCATATCCTTCATGTCCCCAATACACACACACACACACACACACACACACACACACGCAAAGTTGTTTTAGGTGCCTTCTGGGGACCTGCCAAGGATATAATCGCACCTCACCAAAATCTTAAACCTCACCATACCATTTTGATGTATTCTTTCTAAAAAAAATAATAAAAATAAAAAATCTATGTATTCTTTCTAAAAAAAAAAGAAAAACCTTTCCACCAGCCAGATGTCCCAACAAGGGGCAAACTACCAGATAATCCTATCCTTACGTGATGTTCCCACCATTATACAGTATCTATGTATATATAAACACAAATTTCCACATACATCGTCCTTCATCTCTCTCTCCCCTCCTCCCAGTCCTTGACAGCTATTCTGTCCATTGAATAAAAAAGGAAAAGGAGGAAGGAAATAAAGTGAACCAGCACTTTGCCACAATACATCTCTCTCTCTCTCTCTCTCTCTCTCTCTCTTTAGGTGTGATGATGTGAGGGAGGAGGAAGGTGAGTCGGTTACTGTGGCAACTGGCCGTGTGACTCCAGGGCCCCGCTCTGACATTAGAGGAGGGGAGGAAGGGCGATGATGATGGTTTGGGGGGGAGGATTAAAGTCGTGTGAGTGTGCTCCTGCCGCAGCCAGACGCTCTCTCGCTCTGTCTTCGGCTCGTAGAAACGGCCACGCATACACAAAAGAGGCTCTTAGAAAGACAGAGAGAGAGAGAAAGGCGACAGGTTCCTGATAACAAAACAGCATCCGGCCTGCTGGAGACACAGCTGCTTTACATGCTGTCTTGTCAGGTGTGTGAGGAGATAAAAGACGCTAGAGCGGATATTTTCTGAGCAACAATGGATCCGCTAAGCATAAATATTAAACAGTAGATATACGTATATAGGAGTGACGTAAAGGAGTGTCACATTAAATTAAAACAAATTAATAGTATAATTCTAGCCATGTAGTGTATAAAGATATCACTGGTATCAAACTTGTTTCATCATTATTATAACTTAAATGTATAAATTCACCGCTTTATCCTGTATACAGGGTCACAGGGGGGCTGGAGCCTATCCCAGGAGACTATGGGCACAAAGCGGGGTAATCCTAATCTTTATATATAGTTTATTTGGGTTCATCCCCAGTGTTTGATTGGTGGTACTCAGTTAACATCCTAGTAACCAGTGTAAGGATCTATCCAGTGATGGAAACTTCAAAGCACTGAGTTGCTCTGGGTAAGAGTGTCCACCAAATGCCTAAATGTAATTGACATGTCTTTGGACTGTGGGAGGAAACCGAAGGAAACCCACTGAAAACAGGGAGAACATGCAAACTCCGCTAACAGCGCTAACCACTACGCCACTGTGCTACCTTAAATGTATAATCGTGGACTAAAACTATAACAACATCTGTGGTGTTACAGCACCAGTAGTAGTAGCGGCACCAGCAGACAGTAGTGGCGCTCTTACCATCATAATGACTTTAAGATGAGAGAAAAAGAGGCGAAGGAACGGCTGCTGTGAGTCACAACATATAAGCTGTGAGACCAACTTATATTCAAGCCTGTTCCTTATAAATTGATATATTTTTCTAAAAGTATGATATAAACGTTGACAGAATGCTGTTGTATAAGATGAATTAAACATACAGTTTTAGCAAAATTGTTCAACTTTAGAGTGGCGTGAAAATGTTGGACGCTTGATGCAAAAGAAGCAAACACCAAACTTGTCGTCCTGTTTGGCTAAACTCTGATTATTACATATATATATTTTTTTGTCCTTATTATAAATCATTCCTCCACCTCAACTTAAAGCGTCCGGCATTATGACGTGATGTCACACGTGCACGCAGGAGTTCCCCGGCTAACCTTTATGGTCCATAGGAGTCCAGCGACAAGCAGATGGCCAACAAAACCTTCACAGCGGGGTGGTGGCTAGAGATGCCACGGCTTCCCACCGAGCAGATGAGCTTACAGAGCGCCAACACGTCGGCCTGACAAACCCGACCTAGCGGTGCCCTCTGAGCAAGGACACTGAGTTTAAAAGAAAAGAACATTTTTCCATGAATTAATAATGGATGCATAATTATGTAATTTTTTAACTGTGCTAGTTCGCATACCATTGGAGGTACTATCTTGACTGAAAATGATGGGGTTAGGGGGGTGTCATGCAAAGTGATAATCGTGCTTCATGATGGTTTGGAGCTACACATGCTGCTCCTGAGCTCCCAGTGATCCAGACCCCATCTGCCCTCTGCACCTGCTAACTCGTCCCTATGCTAAACTGAAACTTCATGTTAATTTAAATAACTTCTGTTATATTGATCTTTCAGCTGCATAACACACATGATGTTACATAATTTCAATCCGTTATCACCCAAATGAGGATGGGTTCCCTGTTGAGTCTGGTTCCTCTCAAGGTTTCTTCCTATTGCAATCTCAGGGAGTTTCTCCTTGCCACTGTCACCTTCATCATTGGCTTGCTCATCAGAGACAATATCATTACACACTTCCATAAATTTTCTTTATGAATTTTCTTTTCATTTTTGTGAAGCTGCTTTGAGATAATGACCATTGTTAAAAATACTATATAAATAAAATTGAATTGAATTGAATTGAAAACCTGCTAGATACGGCCGGGCATAGAGTAAAAAAGATGTCTGCAGCTCTTGTACAGAAATTTTGCCAAATAGGTTCACAATCTACTTGAAAATTTCCTAGTCTTAGGCATATTTTTGTACAGGTGGACACCCCATCTTCAGAAAGTCCTTCCACATATTTGTTCCATCCATCAACTAAACCAGCTGATTATTTTAGCACAACTCTTTAGAAATAAGAATCTAGAACTAAATAGTAAAATCACCTGTTTTGTACACAGGAGAACTATAATATATGGCAAATGTTACCCCAATCTTTTTGGCCACCACTGTATTAGCTCGCGCTCACACACACATGAATCTGAGAGAAAGAGAGAGAGAGAGATTACACTATCCCTGCTTATACAAAGATGGTACAGTTTATTCACTGTAATATGAGCATGGATAACCTCTGAATCTTTCCTTTCTCTTTTTCTGTCCCTACACAGATGCTTTCTTCCTTATGTCCAGATTGTTGTTAACTCTTACTGTTATCTCTAAACTAGTTTCTTATTATGGTCTTGACAGTGAAGCCTATTTTAACTCAAGTAAACTGAGGGAGTGACAGAACCTTAACCTGACTAGCCTGTCACATTCCCTTGACTTTTCCTCTTGAAATACCCCCCCCCAAAAATGTTGTTTTATAAACAGAGCTTTACTTGATGTCTGGGAATGGGCATCTTCCAGCTTTGCTTTCAGCGCTTACTCCCTCTGTAAGCATTAATCTCTCTTGCTGTACTATGAGATTTTTTTTTTTGGTTAATGATTAATCAATAAGATCAGTCAGCCAATTCCATGCAAGCCTAAACCATAACATTACTTCTACTGTGCTTGACTGATCAGCTTGAGCAGATATTCCTTTTCTCCATTATTTGAATTTTCCATCTTATTCGTAGAGAATAGTGGGGTTTTTTTGTGTTTCTGACTTTTTGTGTCTGATTTTTATATTTCTTTGGATTCCAATCTAGCCTTCCAATTATTACTGCTCATGTATCGTCTTGTGCTATATTCCTGAATACTGTAGCATAGAAAGGAGACTGTGGAGAGAGGGTACTACAGTGCGGTGCATCCTACAGTAAAATACAAAAAAAAAAAAAAATTATGAGTAAAACAAGCACCTTAGATTCGGCCAAAATCATCTTCAACAACGAAAGTGAATTTAATATTAATCTAAAAATCTTTCTCGTTATATGACCTTGCAACCTCATAGCACACAGATATAGCAGGGACTGATTCATGGTCAAACTATCTGATATCACTCAAATGAGGATAAGTTCCCTGCTGAGTCTGGTCCCTTTTAAGGTTTCTTCCTACTGTTTCTTGTCACCGTTGCCCTTGGCTTGCTCATCAGGCACAGGCTGACAGTTATATACTTTCTGTACATGTTATAATTTATTTCCATTTTCTTTTTAAAATTTTGTAAAGCTGTTTTGTGACAATGACCATTGTTAAAACTGTACAAATATACAAATAAACTTGAACTGAATCGAATTGAATTGATGTTCCTCCTGGGCTTCAGGTACTTCATGGGCAAACTGGTAATGAATATCAGAAGGTCTGATTCTTAAAAATGTATTTATTTTTTATTTTTATTCACTGTTATGGGTTTTGATACAAGAAGATTCTTCTCACAGGCAGCAAATCAGTTAGTGTTCGATAAACTAAACAAATTCCTACCATGTCCTACGAGATCCCTGAAGTGCCATTTGAACCTCTAATAAAAATTTTGGCACAGCTCCAAAAATGTTCACAGGATGTTGATAGTAGTCAGTCAGTGTATTTTCCCACAACACATTTTGGTTAGACGGTCTCAAGATAATAAATAGAGACCACAGGATATTACACTGTTTTTTGGACCACATTTGCTTACATTACTTCACGTGTTCACTGCTTCATAATTTCCACAAGCTTATGCAATGTCACAACATTTATTTCCACCCGGATTTACATCTCTCCAAGGGATTATATTGATGATGGGAGAATCGGAGCGTTGAGTAAAGTCTGCACATCTCAAAGTTTCTCAGTGGGGTTAACGTCTGTTCTGTGGTGGCCAATCCATGTGTAAAAATTATGTCTCATTCTCCCTGAACCGCTCTTTCACAATTTCAACCGCTCATCACATTTTAGATGCCCATGCAATTAAAGAAGAAAAGAATTCAATCAGAAATTTAAATTGAATAAAAAACAAATAATTACTCTTCCTTGTTAATCTACTAATCATTACCCCTCAAAATCTAAACACAATCTCAGACAGGTGTATTTGTGTATTTGAAACGAGGTGGTCAGGTGGTGACTTATTTTGGCTGGGAAGTGTAGATTGAGGCCATTATGCAATATATTTTGGCCACAGGAAAATACATTAATCAGCTACAACATTATATCAAGCTATACTGTATATGTATGTAGCACAAATTGCTAAAAAAAAAAATAAAAAAAAATGTAACACTGGCCATGATAAAAAACCAGCAGAACACACAGTTCATCACAGCTTAGCAGACAAAAGGGTTCAAGGTTGTTGACCCTGCCTCCAAATTCCTATGAGCATTCAAGGAATGCACTGTACAAACAAATCCCCCCGAACCCACAACACCCAAAGCATCTGCAGCTAATATCTTGGTGACAGACATCACAACACACCACCAAAGGTTTGATGGAGCATGCCCTGGAACCTACTGGTCATAATGTTGTCTATACGACCACAGTGCCATGGGTTATCAGGCAAGAGTAACATGTTATTTATGGGTTTCATACTAAAAAAAAAAAGATTTTTTTAGTATGAAACCCATAAATAACATGAATTCTTTTTAGTATGAAACCCATAAATAACATGAATTCTTTTTAGTATGAAACCCATAAATAACATGTTTTTTTAACAAAAAAAAGATTTTTTTTTTTAACCCACAGTGAATGTTTAAGACTTCTTGAGAAAACTGATTGGGGCTTTTCTCAAGGAAAAGCTGTCCTGCCTTAACTGAGCCTATAAGAACTGGCCACCAAGTAGGCAAGATCTAAACCTAATGAAAATTTATCAAGGGCGAAAATGGTTTGTAAGTTCAAAAAGCAGATTTGTGCTGCCTAAAAGGTGCTTTTTCTCTGATGTTGAAGTAGACAGAAATGAAGGCCATATTGAAAATGATACATTTGTTGTTCCCGCAGCAGAAATGTCATATTTCTATTAATTTTTTTTTCAATCATTTATTCAATGTATTTTCTTCAAAAAAATATATTAACTAAATTATTGAGTTTATATATTCTTCTATTAAGGGAAAAAGCATGTCATATCACAGAAATATCATGCCCATCGTATGCTTCACAATTTGTCATTATGATCTTATGTAACATTATGTATCATTTTAAAACTTTGTTTCTCTTCCATGCCCTCATTATCAACTACTGCATGTCACACCTCATTTTTTAAAATGAAACAAGTAAACATTTAAAAAGGGGCTTGTGGTGTCCTTTAAAGTACACGCCAGCAGATTAAAACTATTAAAATGAACTGTATGGCAGTGTACACCCACACATACCAGCTTGTCGAACAGAGCCAGTGAGAGGAGAGGAGGAGGAAGGGGGCTAATGTGTAGGACGACTTTCAAACACACACGCACGCGTGCCTGCACGTGCACACACGCACACTGGTTTTTGTGATTTATAAGGAGTTTGATGGTCAAACCAGTAGAGTGGTGGTTTAAGGGGACCCACCTTTCCCAATGCATTACAGTGATGATAATACTATCAAAAAAATATTTTTGTTCTGCAAAGAAGAATATGGCTCAAAATCTTCTTTACAAACAACAGAACTCAAAATATGACAACATGATATTTTAGTGGTGCATAAGGAAACCAGTAACTTTGCTGGTTTATAGGGACGAATGTGTTTTACTGGCACATTACAGTAAACAACACACAACTATGACAATACTGTGCATTGCCAGGACCAAGGTGATTTAAAAGCACTTTCACAAATACAACACACAATGAAAGATCTTACAGCACTACAGGGACAAATGTGTTTTATTGGCACATGACCAAAAGTAACATGGCAATGGCATGGCAATTTGAAAGAACAGACATACATCGTGTATAACCGTGTACTTTTATCTTAATCTATCAAACTAAACTATTCAAAACAATCTAAATAAAACATCCCATTTAAAACAAGGCACATTTTATGTTATTAAATAGTTATTATGTTATTATGTTATGTAATTTATGTTATTAAAATGTTTCATCACAGCTGTAACTTCAGCATTTGACCAACACACTTTGTGACCTTTTTATGGGTTCCCAATCTTTGTCTCAGTCTCATTTCCTGTACATTAGAATGTTTACTTTAGTAAGCTTGAATTTTGTGGAAGGCTCGTTTACTTACATTGCTGGCTATATTCCAATGTAAAACCTCAGATACCTTGAGAAACTTCAGCAGTTGTTTCAGTTGGCATCTTCTGAATACCTGCAAGACATAAGCAATACACTGATAAGAAAACTTAAAAACTCAACAGTTCTTAAGCACATACCCCAAATTTTTATTAATGCATTATATGTATGGCCAGCAAACATATGAGGAAAATGAGTAAAACAACCTACTGTATATTGACTACTGCTACTCTGAATTGGAAGAAAATAACTTTCTCTGTGCATTACAATAACACAGCTTTCATTATTATTACAGACTAATTACAATCTTATAGCTTTGCTGTAAAGTCAGCCAATTAAATCTTTATTATTCGTCCTTTCCTGATTTTTCTGTATTTCCATTGTCTTTATTCTATGTAAAGCTGCTTTGTAACAACGTCTTTGTAACAATTGCGAAAAGCGCTCTATAAATACTGTAACATTTCATTGATTTTAATTGAACAAGTGTTTCAAGTGTACATTCTCAAGTTTTATAAAAGTTATTTTCAGAAATTTTGCTATCAATATAAAAGACATTTTGCCTATAGTCCCCCTGAATTGTACATCTGCATAATAGGAATTTGACTGTAACTGTGTACTGTAACACTATACAGTAAATACAGTATATGCCTTAAAATAGTGCCACTAGAGTATGCACATCAGATATTGTGTAATGAAAAACAAACACTTATTAAAACCTGATAATGTTTGATAATTTGATAATTGATTACAAATTTTAAAATGTTGTGTAGTACAGAGGAAAACTATATCTAAAGAAAACAAATAACTAGTGTATGTGTATCTGTAATAAATATGACAGAGCATGGTTGTTTCTTAATTTAATCAATATTCTCATGCACTAAAAAATAAATGCAAAAAATGCAACTATGTAAAACATTTAATCTATAGTAAATCATTCCCTAAATACAGTAATGGGTTAAAATATTGCCAACATACTGTACATAAAAATTTGTTTCCATACCCACATTATTAGCAGCACCAGTAGAAACGTCATCCTCAGCATCACTTTCATCAGGACCACTGGCTCCAGAATCTGTCACACTGATCTCATCTTAAAGTAAAAGTGACATTTACAACATGAGAAACATCACAATTTGTTTAACCTGTTATTACACTGTACTCAATGGATGCATAGCACGTAAGATAATTCAGAAACTACAACCTCCCTATAAGTGTAAAAGATCATCTCTACTACTAGCATGGACATACCTCCAATCTCAATGTCATCAAGAGATTTGCCCTTAGATTAGGTAGATACCCTTTTTTCCATAGCTAGCAGCAATTTGTATATCTTAGCCAGCTGAGTGGTGGCTTCTGGAAGCCTGTAATAATTGCGATGCACTCGGATATCAAGAAATCCACAACCTGGTCCAATGAATTGTATTTTAGGTTTAGGATTTGTGAGAGAGTAGCTACATGTTTGCGCAGGTGTGTTGATAAGAGAAACTCTGGATTCTGAGCTCCACATTCACTTGCGTAGACTCCAAGAAAGTCCTGGCCCCTGTAGTGACTTTTGGCAGTGAGGTCTCACAAATAGAAAACTATTAGTATCTGGAACTCCACAGGCAAGTCTCAGTGCATCTACCATGTCAGGTGAAAAAAGATTGGCAACCTTTCTTTCTCTTTTCCCCCTGATCTCAACTTGGCTAAAATGACTGCAGAGTTTCTGTTCAAATTTGCTGAGGCCCAGGGCAACATCATCATGAAGAGAAGTACTGTCCCATCCCCAGGGATGACATAACCGCATAGGTTGACCTGCTTATCTCAAAGTCTGAGTCACTGTCTGTCTCAACTGCAGTCGCCTGCTCTTCATGACACAATACAGTATGTCAAACTCTTCTGAGGCATGAGCAGTTTCCCTGGACTTAAACAGTTGCTTCCCCATGCCTTTAGAAAGATCCATGGTGGGTACACTTGAACATAAAGGTTCACTACACTTAGAAGAAACAACTTGCAGTAAACCTGTGGGGTGTTTAGCTTGATCATTTCTGTCTGCTCTTGTTGTCAGTTCTTCTGAACTGTCTGATTGCCTGTCTGACTCAGTTTGTGGTATGTATTCCTCATCTGACAGCTCTTCCTCTGAATTTGTATCCTATTACCAAAATAATTATGATTACTTTACGATTATTTTATGATTTCACAGTGCGACCATAAAATGTAATATTTCCTTACCAATGGTGATCGTTTTAAACAATGATGCTTAAAATAGCAGGACTTGTGCCAAAAGCTGGAGCACACTACAAGAGAAATAATCAAGGATTATCAATCATGTCCAACTGTTAATACAAGCCTCTAAGATGCCTAGAAAAAGCAATCATGTGAAATAAGTACACACTCCTATTCTGGTTTTACATCTTTGACCACCAGTAAAAGATTTAAACATATAAGGGACGTTTCCTTAAAGACAGGGTTTAATCCCAGAAGTTTCCCTAAAATTAATATCTGAACTGTCTTAACTGAAAATAGCTCACACTCACATATCTTAAAATATATTAGTGTCATTGTTTTGTATATGCAGACATAAATATTGAATTTCAGTATTCATTGAATCAAAAGACAATTAACTTATATATCATTATATCTTATGCTAAATCTTTGATATCGCTATTCAGCTCACAGTTTAAGCTTCTAATGTTTCCATTACAACATTACAATTCTGAATTAAATTTTTTATTTCCTTGGCCCAAAGAATCATCTCCCACCCCTGTGTCCCTGTTAATAACTAGTGTCCTCATAAACAAGATTTTTGTAAAACTGACAACACACTGAGATTCTTCAGTCAGGAAAAACATTGAGAACATGTTCATGGGATGTCCTTATAAAACAGTGTTCTCTTAAAACTGGTTAACACATCTACATCTGATCAGTTGAGGGCCTTGCTCAAGGGCCCAACAGTGGCAACTTGGTGGTTGTGGGGTTTGAACCTGGGAT
>JAQMYI010000009.1:3624216-3639914 GCA_030014275.1 Clariallabes melas
CTTGCTCATCAGGGACAATCTCATTATTATCTAGACACATTTTTCTCACACATACACACTTCCATAAATTTTCTTTTTAAATTTTCTTTTCATTTTTGTGAAGCTGCTTTGAGACCATTGTTATATAAATAAAATTGAATTGAATTGAATTGAATAATGAAGTCAGCAAAACGTGACGCAAAACACACTCTGGGTGAAGGCTAAGACACCGAACAAACTTTGAATAGTGACAACTTTTCACATCTAGTGACAGGACAAACACAGTAAAAAAAAAAAAAAATCTTTTTTTTTCCCCAGGATGCACCGACTTTCATGTCATGGTGGAGGGCTTTGAGCGCACCAGGCATATGGCGCTTCCTCGATGCCGCGGTGACGAGTGACAGGTTCGAGTCAGCGTGCTCACTAAACACCTCCATCTGTTCGCTTCCCGAGACGCCTCACCTGCACCGACTCAGGCACCAGCTCGCAACAAAACTGATGATAGATACATTTAAATTAAAACGCTAATAACATAGAACAGTAACAGAATTTTAGTTATAGGGATAAAGACTTGAACAAGGCTTAAAATTACTAAAAAATTCCAAGTCAGTCATTGAGTCACTGTATCAAGAATGAGTCAAAGTCATTTATTACCATGCGTAGCATATACTACAAATCTTAAACCTTAATAAATAATTAATTAATTAATTAATTAATTAGTGTCATGGACTCAACACTACAGTATATTGCTAATTTTAATGAATAAATCTGAATTGAGTTTTAGCCACACTATCTTGAGGACGATAATAATACTTATAATATCATGTGATTATGGTTAGTTTCATTTCCACATTTATATGATGAAAAAGTTTTGGCAACTAACAAACAATTTTCTCGTCCACAATTATTTCAATACCTTTAATTCTTTCATAAATGCTACCTTGCTATTACTTGCTTAATAAAGTTCCGAGGTGACAACATTGCTATCAAGTAAATCCTAGCAGTCAAATAAAAATAGTCCCTCCAAACCTTGAAGATCTTGCTGTTTCAAAAAAACAGATTTGCTGATACTCTGCCTGGCCCCAAAAAAGTTTATGCAAATATTTCACTTCAACATCCTCCAGGTTATAATTTTGAACCCAAACTCCTTAGTTGTTTTCTTTGCTTGATGCAAGCCGCCTCAGAAACAGTGACATTTTTGTAGGGGCCAGACAGTCTACATGCGAATGCTTGGTTTCTTTTCATGTAGAAATAAGTGTGTTGACCCCAGGTTAGGTACCCACCATATAAGGCTAAAAAACAAACAAACAAATGATTCTGGTTCAATTTCAGCATTAAATTATGATTCAATGGAAATAATGTAGATCGAACTGTAGGAATTTAGGGAGACATTTACCGAAAACATCCTTTTGAGATCAAATAGGCATGCATTCATTTGTTAGCTACATGTATTTCAGCCTTATAGCTTTAGTTTAAAAGACTGGACACCATGCTTGGCTGTACTGGCTGGTCTGAGTTTAAGTTTCATATTTACACTCAAATTATGATTAAAAACAGACAAATAAGATTGAAGCCATTTTAACAATGCGTCAAGCTGGAGAGCACTCATAGATGGTTCACTAACTGATGGCTGGAGAGAGATGATCAGCATCTACAGGGAACCTTCACTAATGAAGGACCAGGGGAACAACACAGGGAACAACATGGGGAACAACATGAGGAACAACATGGGGAACAGTGTATGTCTCCGTTTGTTGTTTGAATTTCTGATATTGATTGAAGCTTCATAATTTGATATAAATGATAAGTGATTCAAAGGTTGGTTTAACTTTTTTTTCTGAAAAGCATGACAAAGACTCTACAGAATACAATACGATCCAAAAATGATACAGTTAATGATTTCAATCAACACAGTAGTTAATTCCAAAGATTCAAACAACAGTAAATGTTTCAAATTATACAAATAATGCAGTAGAAGATTCAAAGCATACAAATGATAAATAATAAATAAATAATTTGATAAACTTCAATTCAAGACTGATTCAATTGCACAGATACTGTTCTAATTCAATAAGACTTGATTCAATTTAAAGTGAATTAAGGTGTTTCAGCAATTTCCCTCTGGGATTAATAAAGTTCTTTGAATCTTGAATCTTGAATCTTCAGCATTGGAACATTATGCTTTCTGAGTGACAAGCATTTTTTTTTTTGACATTTTAAACTTATCAGACAAATAAAGTGAGACTGGTGAAGAAACGACGGTTTATAGCTGCTATAGCATAAGTCAGATGAGTAACTGATTACTATCTTTTATTTAGTTAGTTTTTTTTTTAAATATATTATTTTATTTTATTTGAAGTATTTAAAAACTTTTGCCTTAAGACAAGGGCCGTAATGCTCATTTTATTATTTCATTTTTTTTTTTCATTTTGCTTTGCAAGTAACTAATCCAGGATTGCAGACTAAAATTATATTCAAAGATTTTCCAATTTGATATTTTTTCATATGAAATATTAATAAAACTGCTAAAAGTGCATGCATGTGTGTATATATTTAAGTTGTTGGCACACATGCTTTAAGTTCTTGAGCATTAAGGACGCTGTTCCTTGTGCCGCCCTGATTCATTTGTTTCGCCTTATTTTCCACCTCCATGTTAATTCCACTCCATGCCCATATGCCACATGGATTAGCACATGCTAGTGAAAGCTGTCTGTGCGCTGCCTCTTTGATTACAGATGGTCCGTCGTCGAGTCGACTCAGGGTTCAATCAGACTTCTTGTTTGTCGCACGCGGGCCACCAATAAGCTTCCAAAACACTGTGAAAAATCGAAGACACTTTTTATCCTCCTTCCTGCATCATAATATGATGATTCCTGAACGTGTGCTGCACATGGTCTAGTTAATTTCTTGAGGAAAATAAATCTGTTTTCCATTGCAGAGAGGGTTCTTGTTATTATGTTGATTTCCTCCTCAGCTGTACACGATTTGAGGTCTTGGCTCTCGGTGTCGTGTCTCTGGGCCACCAATGGCGCTACTCCATGTTGTTTAATCCTCCAGGAGCCATATGCTGGATGCAGAATAAGCCGAGCAAGAGCAGCCGGAAGACGCTGATTATACAGTCACACAGTGTGAGCTTTTTAAACTGAAGACTTGATAATAGCTGTTTAACATGAGGGATTGTAGATATGGAGCATAGAGCTGCAGCAATGCCTCCGCTTGGAAACAGGGTAATGATAGAAAGGACCTCAAGTAAAAAAAAATGTATAAAAAAATTATAAAAATATATACAACTATACAATTATTGATTCAGATTTAATTCATACTGTAGGCCTCAAGAAATAATAATGTTTATGAATTAATGAAAGTATTTCTTTGGGATTAGACATTTTGAAGATTTTTTATTAATAATCCAATACATAATCGATGGATTTATATTGTAGAAAAAAGCTATAATAATAATAATAATACTTATTATTATTAATAATAAAATAGGACAATGTTTATTTAATTTAAATTTAAATATTAGTTTAATTTATTTTATTCATTTAATTTAATGAGTAAAATGTACCTCAATTAAAACGAATTAACTAAAATAAAATGATAATAAAAATTTTGAACATGATTTATCTAAAAACTATTTTGAAAAAAATTGTTCAAATTTAAAATTGGAAAATGAGAAAAAGTTACTTTTTAATTTTATGTGTAAATGTATTTTTTTTTTTACATTTTATTTGCAATTTTGTATTAAGCAATTCACTTTTAATTCGTAAAAATAATATTTTTTTAAGGTTAGATTAGGTTTAGATTTTTTTGTGTACTTTCTTTAGTTTGTTGGCAAAAATTAGAGAAGAAAACAGAAGGAAGAATGTTAAATATGTGATGGCACAAACTGACTTGTCAACAAATCGAAGGTATTTACTGATTGATTTATTATTTTCATTAAAACCATAATATTTAATTTGTAATTCAACACAATTTTTTTTTTCTTATTCAGCATTATTTGCTTAACAAGCTTTAAATAAATAAATAAATAAATAAACCACTCTGGTTTTATTCGGGTCATTCCTGTTTAACTGAAACATTTACAGTACAATCCCATCCTGCCTTAAATTCAACCTCATAGAGAAAATGGCTGCCTGTGTTCACATGATTCAGCCTCCATCTTGGCGCTCGCATTGGAACCGCTGGAACAATTTTAGACACTAATCTCCCAAAGTATTAAATAAAAGGACGGAGGGCTTCTGCTATAAAAAAAAAAAAATCAGATGTTAGCGCCTTATCTTCTCAGCACAGCTAATACGGAGGCTTCAAGCTTGTTTTTGTTCAGGTTCTTCAGGCGGGTGATTAAAAGAGGAAAAGCGAGACTCAGCAAGACTCGTCTCGAATCTTATTGGTGTAGGAGGTTTGAGTCGTGGATTCATTCGCTGAAAAGTCCTAGCAACAACAAACATGTCTGCTCTTTAAGAAGGAACGAGCCTGTTACGGTGCAAAGTTATTAATATATTGTACCACTGTTTAATTCAAATGTAGACAAGTGTGTTTGTGTTTAAATGCACACCAGCTCACACTAATGGTTCAGGGAATTTTTCTTTTCTTCTTCAGTTCCCTCATGGCCCGTGTTTTCCCTGAGATTCGCAATAAAATAAAAATAATAATATAAAAAAAAAAAAAAACAGATTATGCAAAACGACCTGCGAGTGCCATCTTTCATACGACATGCCTTGTTTTCTTACTTGGCTGAAAAGTGTCCTATGCTACCACACAGCGATTTGTCCTTTCAGCAGCAGCCTCCCTTTTCCCTCACACAAACAATAGCACAAAAAAATGATAACACGGACACACGTTCCATCTCTCATTCACTCAAACGCATGGCAGCAGCTGCCTGCTGATGATAAGAGCTTGCAGACATGGCCATCAACTCTAATTGGCTAATGTGGCCTGGACACACACACACACACACACACACACACACACACATAAAATAGCTTAGACAGGCATTCTACATCTCACCCAAATCTAATCAACTACACACAATGACGTCATTTTCTTGCACCTTCATGTTTTTTTTTTTTTTTTTTTTTCCCTGATACGCCATTAAATCCAGCAAAACATACGTGTTTTTTCCCCAGCGTCTTCATGAGGCGTCAGGCAAATATTCATAAGTGGACGCAAATGGGTCTCCGCTGCCTTAATTAGCCTCCGCTGTGCTTATCGCTGAGCCCCGTTTTGGATCTCGGCCACGCGTTGTGACCTGGCCATGATCCAGCTCTGCGAGCTCTCAGAGCAGCGAGGCGGCGGCTCGAGCCCGTCCGTGTTTATAGAAGATTAGTCCCGATGTCCTCGCTAATCGTTTCCCAGCTTAATGGCTAACAATGTAGCCGTTTATGAGCCGTGCAGACGGGCGCTCGTAACACATGATCAAACTAATCATTTTACGATCATTTTTATGTTCCATCTGGGGCAATGTATGCTAATCAGACTGTTTTATATCACGTCGCTGAGTTGAGTTCTTGATTCTGATTGGTCTGTAGGTTTGTATTAATGTGCTGGTTGTAGCACGTTAGCATTGACATAGTTTAGTTTGTTGTTTGTTTAAAATTAAAATGCAGAGTCTACAGTTTCAGCTCTTTGTTCAAATCATTTGTTCAAATAAAGGATTAACAGGATTCACATGGTGAAGGGTTCAAATGATTTAAATTATACACTTTAGGATTCAATGAATTCAAATGATACAGTAAATAATTCCAAAGATGGATTCAAATGCTACAATTCAAGGAATTCAAATAGTAGAGAAAATGTTTTAAATTATATAAATGATACAGTAAATGATTCAATTGAGGGATTCAAATGCTACCCTCAAATGGTACAGTAAATGATTCAAAAGATTCAAATAATACAATAAAGGATTCAAATGATTTAAATGATACAGTAAATGATTCAAAGGAGGGATTTGAATGCTGTACTGAAATGACAAAGGAAATGATTTAAGGGATTCAAATGATACAACAAAGGATTCAAATGATTTACATGATACTTTAAATGACTCAGTGGAGGAATCTAAATGCTACATTTGATACAGTAAATGATTCAAAGAATTCACTGAAATTCACTCAAATTATACAATAAATTATTTAAAAGATTCAAAGAATACAATAAAGGATACAGTAAATGATGGATTCAAATGCTACACTTGATACAGTAAATGATTCAAAGAATTTAAATAATAGAACAAATTATTCAAATTATTTAAATGATTCAGTAAATGATTCAAAGGAGGGATTCGAATGCTGCACTTAAATGATACAGTAAATGATTCAAAAGGCTAAAATGACTTATGACGATGCCCTGCGATGGATTGGCACCCTGTCCAGGGTGTACTCTGCCTCGTGCCCTAAGCTTCCTGGGATAGGCTCCAGGCCCCCGCGACCCTGAATAGAGGATGAAGCGGTATAGAAGATGAAGAAGAAGACTTATGATGACTGACTGCATATCCGATATACTCCACCGTTACGTTTGGATTTAGGTCTGATATTAATATGATTAAATTCTTTCACTTTTTTTCTCTTACTAACTCCAAAAGGCATGGACCCGGGTGGGGGGATGACCATTGATATATAAATAACAATTAGGATTTTTCTAATCATTCTTATTATTACTTTTATTACTACTTATATAAATATATATTATAGCATTATATAGCATTATATAGCATTAAATTGTTATGGTATACGCATCCAGAAACTTAACTATAACAGCTTACACCCATGTGCGCATATCTGTACTTCCTGTATCACACAAAAGACCAGACACGAAGAAAGCTAGACCCAGCTATGTTCTAGAGCAGGATTAGGATTATTAGCGTTGCACTTCTACACCTCCTTGGGGATGGACATGAGTGGATGCTGAAGGTGTGCAGAGTGCATCTGATGCATTTTAGGTAGTGTGTGAATTACAAATGCATCTCCCTACCCCTCGGCGTACCCATAATTCCCGTCTGCACCCACAGCATGATTAATGCACACAGGTATTGATTTTTTTTACCCCCACTGCCCACACTCTTCTTCTCTTTTACTCAAATCCTTTTCTTTATTCCACTAAACCCTTTTTTCTCTTCTCTGTTCCGGATCATACATAGGGTTCGGAATTTTCCAGAGGCTTCAGGAGAGAAACCATTCTGTGCTGTTGCTTCTGTTTAGCTTGGTGTTTTAGCTCTACAACCTCACAGACGTTTTGTTGTTGTTGCCAGGGAATAACAAAATTTTAGACACTTGCTGTGATAAAAAAAAATACAAGAGAAAAGCCTCCAACAAGAGCTCAGGCTTTCTAATTCTCAGTCCCCCCTCGTGGCTTTCTTGCTAAAATGGTGCCCATGTTGTCGGTGCTTCTCCATCCTCCACTTCTTTTCAAGCTCCATTAGCAAGGCTCTTCAAATATCAGAGTTTATAATTGACGCACGGCCGTTTCGAAATCTGTTGATTAACGCTCATCATTGTTAGACACGCTAGATACAAGATTTTCTGGAACCATTTTCCCATGGAGAGCGGCAGTAAAATTTCGAAAACCTAATTGCGGTGAAACCTTGTTAGATCCGGCTCATTAAGTGGGGCGGAGCATGACCTGAGCTCCTCCTCCCTCTCTGGTGCAATGATTATTAGCTTTGTGAGGGCAACAACGTTCAAGTTGCTGCTCAATGGTTAGCGAAATGTCATGAAGCAGCGCGCTAAACAGACGGCACTGTTAAAGACTATTAGAGACTTAGAAACCCTGGGATGAATTCCCTTGAACCTTAGTTCAGAGAGTACATGTTGTTATCAACTCACTAAAAGGAAGGAATTTATTTTTCTTCTTGTGAATGAGGCCCCAGTTTTTGGTTTGTAACCCTTTTCAAAAACATTCATCGCCATCATCATCATCATCATCATCATCATCATCATCACCTGGACATATACAGTAGTTACCACAATTTCAAATTTTGAGGTCACAGAAAGCTTTAAGATTTCTTCGTAGAGAAAACCAGGGCTTTTTATAAAACTCCCCATGCGCCGCTTATTTATTCATGAACATTTGAAGATAGCCAGAAAACAAAGGCAGAGACATAATTGTAGTCTATCCCTTACACACACACACACACACATACGTCACACACCATTTCAAAGTCCCTGCTAATGCCCTGAATCGGCACAAGTGAGGAGCGCGCTGAATTGTGTCTAAAATCTATTTGTTTTGTGAAATATTGCCCTCGCTTATCAAATATTCATACAGAACAACTGAGTGCTGGCTGGATAACACTTTCTGACAGCCGCTCCAGAGCGAACACTAATTTCTGATGTACAGAAGGTTCTATGAGGCATGTACAGTATGCATCGCAATCAAAACTTTAATGTCATGATATGTACAGAATAGACACACAGTATAGTTTTGTTTAATAATCATATACTAACTAGAAGGATTTAATGTTAAAATCTTTAAAATCATCAGCCAAGGTGATGTTAGTCTCTTGGTTGAGTTTGCACAAAACACCACAGAGAGAGCCGTCAGCCCCGAGGCAAGGACACGATCGTGTTCCATTTAACCAAGGTGAATTGGTTCCTCTCTCTCTCTGTCTCTCTATATGTCTCTCTATCTCTCTGTACCTTCATTTGGGTGAGAAGTGGGTCAGTACAGTGAAGCAAAGTGACACGACTGGCATATCGGCCCTCGCACATCTAAATCAGACCGGACAGTGAGTCTAGACTCGGTCAGAAACAGAAAAAGATCAGTTATCCCAGACAAGGGACGACTAGAGACGAAGCACTATTTAAAAATCTAGAAGCGACAGCACATAGCATTTAAAATTACTCATGATGGCTTGAGGTGGCTCAGTGTTAAGCCATTGGACAAGTGATCGGAAGGTTCCTGGTTCAAACCCCACAACCAAGTTGCCTTTGTTGGGATCTTGAGCAAGGCCCTTAACCCTCTATTGCTCGGATGTATAATGATATAACAATGTAAGTTGGTCTGGATAAGGGTGCTGTAAATGGATTATGCAAGCCCCGCCTCTCTGGTAAAAATAGCCAATCATCTTGTTTTAAAGGTTATTAGTGAAAATGCAGGATTTGAAAGGGGGAGAAGAAAAAGTCAGGTGGGCGGGGCATACTCTTTCTATGATTGTCAATCACACTGGGCATCTGTGAGCTCATGTATGGGGAAGTACAGAATGTGGCCATAGAGGGAAGTGCAATGTGTAGCTTCTGACCAGGCAAGTGTACTGAATAAAAGTTGTGAGACATTCAGTAGAAAGTGGGCGGAGCATCAGAGTTTGAAGCAAATATAGGAATAGTTCTGATAGATACTGTCGATGCATTTTATCTTAAAACCTTAAAAAAAATTTTAGCTATTGTACAACATGAAATATAATGTGCCACATTTACCTGATCCCTTTACTTCATGCAACAACCCCGGTTTCAAACAAAATTCAGCTCAGTTCAGTTCAGGTTTTGTATTAAATGTATTAAATTCTTTTAGTGTTAAAGTCCCTCATCAAATATTACTGTTGCATATCAAAAAAGCTAAAATCAGCAAATAATCATTTACATTAATTGTGATTAACTGTGACACTTCAGTACACTGCATTCCCACATACTGTAGCAAGAATATCTCACATAGGGTGTGATAAACATTTACAGCAGAACAACGAAACAGGATCCCGGTCCTACCTGAGACGAGGGCGACCGTGTCCCTTTCCCATGCCACAACGGTTACGTACTTCTCCACTGAGGAAGGAATAATGCACTTGAAGACCGCTACGCCGCCTCTCATGGCTGTCTGGTCCGCCACGCGAACCGTATATGGCTCCCGTAAGACTGAAGGAAAACCCAGACGAGTATTTGTTTATATAAAAACCAAACTTCGTGAAATAATGATTGAGCAGTAGCTGAACTTGGTCGAAGCTCTAACATTTGCGTCTTTTAACATACCTTATCTAGTGAGAATTCAGATCAAATCGGCTCCTGCGTAGTACTCACCAGCCTTAATGTGAACATCTTGGCTTCTAATTTTCCCTGAAGGATTTTCAGCGGTGCAGTAGTAAGTGTTGTCGTGGATCACTTTGCTATAGCTGGAGGGAGAGAAGTGGAAGATCTGGAGCGTGCCGTTGGGGTGCACGTGGCGGATCCCTGGCACGTTGTAGCTCTCTTCGCCGGTGGCCAGGTACCAGCGCAGCGTGGCTGGAGGCACAGCGGCTGCGGGACAGGGCACCAGCGTCCCTGTGGTGCTGGCGAACACTACCTCTTGCAGAGATGCATTGACAAAATACAAGCTGGAATGTAGATCTTCACTGAGAACTGCAACAGAAATGAGACAACAAACAGGGGAACAATCAGGACTTGGTTTGTTGGTCATGTGTCTTTCACTCCATAAGGCTGCTTCGTTGGTTTGGAATAAAATGAATACACTCTCATAAACATTCAGTGCATTGTACTGCTTTCAGGTAACATCTGTAATGGTGGCTCGGTAGCCACGTACACCACAGACTACATGTATTAATAATAAATTGGTTGCATAAATAATGATCTCTACTGTACTGTATGTAACTCAGCAATAAAACACAACGGGACATGGTGATATGGGAAAATAATCAATGTTGCGCTGTAGTAGCAATAAAATTTACAAAGCAAATTATTCCTATAAAATCTGATAATTAGTGACATCTGATTATTTCTGCTTCGCCTCATCTCTACAGAACTCTGAGCATGATTCCTTCAGCACTCTTTTACGTTTACTGTCTCCAACCTGAACCCTGAAAAAGCACTACAACAACAAAAAAATCATCTCTCAAGAGGCGAGTGTCCATCAGAGTGTGGTGCAAAAAGGCAAGACTGGAGAAAGCGTCTGAATTTTTTATGTTTCTTGAAATGTGTTTTGAGACAAAAGAAGCTGTAGTCCATTAGTTAGCGATGCTCAGTCTTTAGAAGACAGCAGTCTGGTAAAGTGCAAGATCTTTCTTATAGAAGTTCTCATATATGAATTTCTTATATAAGAAAGTTCGGCAAAAAAAAAATAAAGCAATAAAGAAACATCAGACATGGGTCTAGGCTAAGGAAGGTGGGAAAAGCAAAAGAAATAAAAAGAAGAAATTAGATAGGTTTATAAAACATAATCATTTGAAGAATAAAATTATCGGTTGATTATTTTCCTACAACGTCACATCCTGAAGTGTTTCATTCCTCTTATTTATTCGATAGCAGCACGGTGTCCTTTGACCACTTTGACCTCCAGAGTAAGTGGTTCGATTCCCACTTTGAGTCTGTGTGTGTGGAGTTTGCATGTTCTCCAGGTGCTTGGTGGGTTTCCTCCAACAGTCCAAAAACATGCAGATTAGGCTAATTGTCGTTCCCAAATTGTCTGTAGCATGTGACTGCATGTGCGAATGTTGACCGGAGGTTCTACCACGGTTGTAAAAATGGGAATAAATGCCATGGTCACCATTGGCCTCCATGGTTCCTAGTTGGACTACAGAGGTTCCTAGATTAATGAATGGATTTATTCCATAGCAATTTGCCATTTTTAAAAAACATTATTTCTGTAAATAACATCACATGCGTTTAATTGTTAATTACACGTTGTGTAATGTGCACCATACAAGATTTTTGTTTTATGTTGTTCCATTAATAACTATAAACAGATGTTCCCTTTTTTTTGTTTATATGGAACTTAATAAGCTCAAAAAACCAAAATAAAAAAAAACACAGCTTATCACGTTACAGAGAAACCACAAAAAGCGCAAAACGCCTTTAATCTGCAACGGTTAGTGATGCTGTTGTGCTAGGGAGACTCCTTCCAGCAGCTCCTTAGAGAAAATTTCCCATATCAATGATGACATGTGGCTGGTCGGCCATAAACTCCCATGTTTAAGATGTTCCGTGCTCATGGTACAGAACATAAGCAGCTTTGTATAACCCGCATTTTCTTACTGTATATGTGTGCAGTCAGTAGGCTGCACCATCATCACTCCCGAGAAACTTCCTGTAGTGAGTCCATGGACATGAACGGGTACTGCTTTTAAATATGAATGCTGATACAGTAAATGTATAATTGATTAAGCTTTTTAAATTCCTTACATTTCGAAGAACAATCCATGATTTCTGGATTGCCAGCATAAGTGTCTTGATTGAGACCGACTCTAACGTGTACCCCGAACGTTTCCAGTTCAAGGTGATCAAAGTGATCACACATGTGCTGACAGGGAGGAAAGATAGAGGTTGAGATGGAAGAGGGAAAACACACAGCAGGTAGGAGTTTGCTCTCAGCGTCTGGTTGAATCTGTGTCAGCAAAATTTAAAGCAAGAGAAAGTACCTGAAAGTACCTGGGAAAATTAATTACATTTAATTGTAATCAGGGACAAAGGCGCAAAGCGTAATGGTTTAAACAAAAGCCTTCGTCTAGAGGGCATGTCTTTTTGTGATCGGCTGCATGATTCTAATTCATAGTCTGGGCTAGAAAGGAATCAGCCAAAGTGAGGCTGCTGTAATTTTTTATACTCACACTGTCTCTCGCTCATCATCTATACCGCTTTATCCTGTATACAGGGTCGCCTGTGTGGGGGTGGGGGGTTTGATAGGGGGGCTGGAGCCTGTCCCAGGAGACTGAAGGCGGGTTACACCCTGGACATGCAATTTGGGAACGCCAATGAGCCTAATCTGCATGTCTTTGGACTGTGGGAGGAAACCGGAGAACCCGGAGGAAACCAACCAAGCTATACAACAACACAATACAACATGCTTCTGAGGTGGGAATCGAACCTGGAACCTTGAGGTGCAAGGTGACAGTCCTAACTACTAAGCTAAGTACCATTCTGTGCATTTTTCTGTTGTCTTGCTAAAACTGGTCCACTTGTACTGACACTAAATAACCTGCCAAGAATGAACCCTAAGATTGATGCCATCCATCGTCTTCTGCTTGTGCCATTGTGATGAGAGGAGAAAGTAATGCCAGCCCTTCCAGCACTGATAATGGGATCATCAGTTTTTGGTTGATGATCAAATGCTTTTCGGTTGTGCAACTCTGAGCCCATATTTTTTTTAAACCATTGAAGTTTATTTATACTAGCCCCATCTATATAAAGACTCAAGGTCACAGAGGCGCTGAGCAGAGTGTGGGTGTAAAGCTGTTACCCGGTCTCACCTTGCCTGTGGTTGGGACATTGTGCAAGTAAATGATGCCAAAAGGTAGAACATTTCCACCACTGTAGCTCTGTCACGATCTGAAGGTAATTAAAGCAGAGCTGTTCAGGGACAGCAGGAGACAAGGACAGCAGAACAAGCCACCAGAGGAAGCGTTAGTAATCCCGCCCGTGCCCTCAGGCTTGTGCAAACCCCAGCACACACACACACACACACACACATATACGGGCCCGTTCCCAATTTGCTCTCATGAATATTAAGCAAAGCTCAGTAATGGAGTTCATTTACCCCCCACTCGTGTCCAATATGTAAAGACACTGGCGTTTCTTTGATGCTCGGAGAGCAGAGCCGAGCGACGATGACCCTGCTGGAAAAAAAAATCATCTCGCACCACCCCCTCCTCTTCTTCATCTCTTAAGTGAGATAATCTGAGTATCAGCTAAACGGCGCTGGAGCAAATGCTCATTTACAGCCTCGCCGCTCGCGGTAACGAGATCAAACGGCCTCAGTAGGTCCAAATCAATTACAGTGGTGCGAGACGTTGACGTCTGAATCGGGGCGAGATGAGAAAGCGCCAGGGTCGGCGACTAAATGAGCTCCCTCTGTTGCTGCGGTGCAGCTCGGCTCCCTAATGTCCCATCAGCACGGCGCACACTATGAATATGTAAACACATCCACGCTTGATTTCTCCACTCAGCTCAGGAAAAAAAATTGTTTTGCAACATGATTGCGCCACATAGCTGTTTTTCTTTTTTTGTTTTTGTTTTTAAATCCCTGAATGAAAACATTAGGAAAGAAATAACAAGCGGCTTCTTGCTGTGGAGGCAAATTGCATTTTAACCCACGTGTTGTCAAAGAAATTACAACTGCAATTTATTTTACGTTTCCAAAACGTCTTATTTTTGAAATAAAAAATATATGTGCTGTATTGGTGCAAACATACAGCAGCCTTGATAGATTGTCGTGTGTTTTAGGTTGAGACGTCCTTCTTCTTTGGGACCCAAATCATGCCCCCACCCCGCCCCCCCCGCAAGGATCATTCCCATCACTGTAGTCATCACCGGAGATAAACCAATCACTGAATCTGCACCAGTGTTTGCACAACTCGAATGGAAAATGGGAAACGACCAAACAACCCTGGGGTCACATGCAATCGTGGGTCACATGACAAGACAGGACGCCACCGTCCTTTGCTCAAGGCCACTCTCTCCATATTAAGAAGACATACCCCCCCCCCCACCCCTTTCTCTTTCGCTCATTTCCTCCTTCATCCCCTTCACCACCCTACTCCATCTTGAGATTGGTTCTGCTGCACTGCATTGTCTCATCACGCTTAGAAACCCCGGAACGTACTGTGTCTCCAATCACACACGTGAAAATAAATAAAAGGAAAAAATAGCCAGCACCACACCATGGCTGCTGAGGCGTGAGGACAGCTAGGACCCTGTTTTCATCTCTCTGATGTATTACCCCTGGGATTCTCCGTTTGACGCGCGCATAAATCTTCATGACGGACACTTGGCAAATTGGTGCCGCATGCATATGAATAAGAATAAAAGCACTTTTTTTTTTTTTCAGAGAGACGCGAGGTTCGAAAAAGGTTTAAATAATCATATTTTTTTAGCCGAGGTTTACATTAGCGTTTTTCCTCCTCGTCATGGTGCTAATGGCTCGTGTTCGGTTAGTGGCGGAGGGAAAATTCACTCCGCGCGCCGAGGCAGCCAAGCATATGTAAATGTATTCTGAGCGTTTTGTGCTCAGGATTAATCAAATTATAATTTAATCATCTGATCAAACAGCAATTAGCATAATCACTTCTGGGGACGGGCTGATAGAAACGAAAAGGAAACATAAGAGGCCCAAGGCTAGCGCTGCTTTAACAAGCTGTTTCAGGTTTCCAGGTGTTAAAAATGTGACCTTTTAAAATATCAACGCATTTTAATTCATTTCCACGACAGTTCTGTTGAATTCTTGCTTCTGATTGGTAGATTAAATACCTACAGTATAACAGCAGCAGCTGATTGTATGAGGGGCGTCAAGTCAAACCGGGACTTTTGATTGAGCACAATAATGCAGTTTCTGTGTATTTTCTAAAAAAAAAAAAAAAAAAAAAAACATCTTATTAGGCTAATTATTCTTGAATCTAGCCAAATCTATCTATAATTTCTTAAACTAAGATTACAACACACCATTATTAGCCATTATTAGCTTATTTCTAGTCAAATGTTACTAAAATGGCTAATAAAGATTTCTTTGTTTATGGGCAGAGAATTTTGCTTCTTTCAAGGAATTAATTTCTAAAATGATCGAAATTGTCCGCCAATAAAACGAGACATTTTTGCCTGAAATTTTAGTAACATTTGACTAGAAATAAGTTTATTAATCTTATATTTGCTTTGTTGTTATCGTATTTAAGAAAGTGAAATAGATTTGACTATTTAAGATATTTTCACTGTTCGGGTATAGTTTTTTGCAGTGTCGTACTTTCATTGATTTTCATTCATGAGACATTTCATCACACGTCCCCTGTGCCTTGGGGGGGGGGGGGGGGGGGGGGG
>JAQMYI010000009.1:3662916-3674707 GCA_030014275.1 Clariallabes melas
TAGTTTAGTAATATTGAAATATATTTTAGTAACACAGCAGTATAGTTTAGTAATATTGAAATATATTTTAGTAACACAGCAGTATAGTTTAGTAATATTGAAATATATTTTAGTAACACAGCAGTATAGTTTAGTAATATTGAAATATATTTTAGTAACACTGCAGTATAGTTTAGTAATATTGAAATATATTTTAGTAACACAGCAGTATAGTTTAGTAATATTGCAGTATATTTTAGTAACACAGCAGTATAGTTTAGTAATATTGGAGTATATTTTAGTAACACCGCAGTATAGTTTAGTAATATTGCAGTATATTTTAGTAACACAGCAGTATAGTTTAGTAATATTGGAGTATATTTGAGTAACACCGCAGTATAGTTTAGTTATATTGCAGTATACAGTATTTTAGTAACACTGCAGTATAGTTTAGTAATATTGGAGTATATTTTAGTAACACTGCAGTATAGTTTAGTAATATTGCAGTATATTTTAGTAACACCGCAGTATAGTTTAGTAACTTGCAGTATATTTTAGTAACACCGCAGTATAGTTTAGTAATATTGCAGTATATTTTAGTAACACCGCAGTATAGTTTAGTAATATTGCAGTATATTTTAGTAACACTGCAGTATAGTTTTGTAACACTGCACTGCATTTTAGCAATGCCACAATATATTTTAGTAACATCATAGTATATTTTAGTGACACTGCATTATACTGTACTTTAGTAACACTGCAGTTTATTTTAGCAACACAGCAGTATATTTAAGTACTGTAACACTGCAGTATAGGTTAGTATCAATGCAGTATATGTTAGTAACACTGCAGTGCCTTTTAGCAACATCACAGTACATTTTAGTAAGACAATACTATATTTTAGTGACACTGCAATGCATTTAAGTAAGAATGCAGTATATTTTAGTAACACTGCAGTATAGTTTAGTAAGATGGCAGTATTGTTTTGTAATTCTGCAATGCATTTTTAGCAACAATACCGTATATTTTAGCAACACTGCAGTATATTTTTAGCAAGAATGTAGTATATTTTATTCACAACGCAGTATATTTTAGTAAGAATGCAGTATATTTTAGTAACACTGCACTATACTTTAGTAACACCACAGTATACTGTATTTTAGTAACACTGCAGTATAGTTTAGTGACACTGCAATATACTTTAGTTATTGTATTATATTCACAACAATGCAGTGTAGGTTAGTAACAATGCAATATATGCTAGTAACATCGCAGTATATTTTATTAGTATTATTTATTTTATAGTATTATTTATAACAACCTGGTATAATTTAGTAACAACCTGGTATAGTTTAGTAACACTGCAGTATACTTTAGCAATGTACTTTAATACTGTTATAGTATATTTTAGTAATAAAGTGGTGTACTTTATTAACACTGCAGTATAGTTCAGTAACACTGCAGTATGGTTTTGTAACACTGTGGTATACTTTAGTAACACTGCAGTATAGTTTAGTAATTCTGCAGTGCATTTTATCAACAATACAGTATATTTTAGTGACACTGCAATATATTTTAGTAACACAGCATCATATTCACAACAATGCAGTGTAGGTTAGTAACATTGCAGTGTCTTTTAAAAACACCACAGTATATTTTAGTAACAACCTGGTATATTCTAGTGACACTGCAGTATACTTTACTAACACTGCATTATATTTTCGTAACAATGCAGTATAGGTTAGTTACAATGCATTATAAGTCAGTAACACTGCAGTGCCTTTTAGAAACACTATAGTATATTTTAGTGACACTGCAGTATACTTTAGTACAACCATACTATATTTTAATGACAATGCAGAATGCTTTAGTAACACCATAGTATATTTCAGTGACACTGCAAAATAATTAAGGGACAGGATTTTTCAAGTAACAATGCAGGATATTTCAGTAGCACCACAGGATAGTTTAGTAACACAGCACGGTAGTTCATTAACATCTCAGGATAGTTCAGTTACACTCCAGTATAGTCCATTACCACGTAAGGGTATTTAACAAAATTACTTGATATTTCAGGATGAGCACAGGAAATTTCAGTAACACTGTATGGTATTTAAGTAATATAAGATACTGATACAGTGGGACTGAATTATCAACTCATCAACAGACGGTAATAGTTGAGCTGATCTCAGTAGACAGGCTTGATAACAATAACACTGTAAATTAACACTGCAGAACATTCCAGTAAAACCACTGGAATTAATTTCATTGTCTTCAGATCATGTAATAATTATAATCATGTTGTTATAAAACTGAGCTTCATCAATAATAAAATTGCAGATCATTGTAGTTATTGCCTGCAAAACACAATTCCCTGTAAAAATTTGAGAGCCTGGAGGGAAAAAAGCGCCATCTGTTTGCCAACACATAATTTCCCTGCTCATTTGATCAGAAGACTTTAAAGAACAAACGAGTGTGGATAAAACCCACTTCCTGGTGGCGGTGTAATTGCGGGGGCCCTTGTGCTAAACAAGCATTCATCCAAATGACTCCCTAATTGCCACATCTGTTAACCCGCTAAAGAGGTCACACATCTGCTAATTGGCACAAACAGGTAGCAGATGTATTCTCCACTGCTGGGCATCTGCCATTTAAAACTGAGATCGCAATGAGTACTGATTAGACATGGTGACAGAGAGGGGGAGATGAGAGATGAGAATATTTTAGCACATCTGAATTGAAACATGTGCTTGGGAAATGTATTTATGCATCTAATTAAATCTAACTGCCGGGGTGGAGGTTTCGGGGGGGAAACCGACCTATAAATCTGGAATTGGGATGGAAGATCAAACATATTAGGAAAAGAACTTAAGTGATAGCAGAAAAGCAAGAACAAGTCATACATACAATAATCATTTTAATTAATTTACAGAAAGCAGTAATGAGTGATATGTACAGAACAGAGGGAATGCAGAGGGAGATGTATGATTGTACTTGGATTAAATATGAGCTATGATCTATAATCTATGATATATTCTTTGTCTTCCCTCTCTGCCACTCACGCTCTGTTTCTGACCTCACTTTGGTCAGGGTAGTGTTTGGAGAACAAGAGTCGTGCAAATAAAGCATAAGTAAATTTGAACAGTCCCAAAAACACACCTCACGTCTGCTTAATGACACAAGACTTGAACGTTTTACTTCATGTATCAGATACTGCGTGCATTAAAAAAATAAACAACGAAAAAATCTTCAATTTTTTTTTTGCAATAAATAGTTAGTGTTTTCAAATTTTAAGCGCTAAACATCTTAGTCAAAACATATTTAAAATCTATTACAAAAATAAACAGAGATCAAAATAAATGATTAGGAAATACTGCTAATCCACAGGATATAACATTAAGATGAATATCTTCAAACTGCCCTCCATAAAGTGGCTCTAAAATGAAGGTCCACGAGGTCTTCCATTTTTGTCCGGATGTCAAATTAATATTTCTGAAACACACACATAATTAACCAAATTACCACAAACAAAAAAACACCATTACTCATACAAGCTAACTTACAGTGGATAAAGACAAGTGCGAAAAATGTTAAAGAGGAAATTGATGGGGTTAGAGAGTTCACAGCTTTCATGATCTCTAAGCAAGGGCTTAACTTTGGGTTCAACATTGGAGGGTTGAGATCTCCATCCATGTTGAGGTGTTCAAAGACAGTACACTGACTCGAGAAAGTCAACCATTTTATCATGTTTTACAAGACTTAATCGTTTTAATTCATCATTATGATTTACTTATTAAGGAGGTGGGGGTGTGTGTGTGTGGGGGGTGTTACAACCTCATCCCACCACCTCCCTTCTGCTGGTATTTAAACCTATTGCTAAATGGAAGAAAAACCCCTTGCGTAACGTCATCTACTTCAGTGGATCAGAACTGCATTTTTGATGCGAGTTTGGTTCTAAGTCTGCAGTCAGAGACGGAACGTCAACAACGTCGTATCAATATTGATGCATGGAACTTTGACGTGCAGTCATAATCGGGTTACGCAACTGCTTAAGTTGATTTTGTACATTTTCTGCACGCCTCATTGATTTCATGCAATTAGTGTTGCTGCAGCAACCCACCAACGGCAGGGCTCGAACCCGTATCCTCAGATCAACAACCTAGAGCTAAGCAATAGTACAATGTACTAACAGTTATGATTGAAATCAACCACAAAGTCAATGCAATCCATGGCAAGCTCAAGCCAAAAAGCTGCAGACAGTCTATGAACTTACATGAGTGTCCTCAGTTTACTTACAGAATGCAGCACCTATAACATCTCACGATTTGCTAAAGCAGTCAAGAGTGGCAAGAACTGCTTTGAATTTGCACGTGTTAAGAGTGAACAGAGGATTCATGTTTTGGATACCTGTGACTACAGAAGCTATGAACCTGCCATTCAGTTCAGTGCTTAGTAGGGATGGGATTCACTAGTCACCACTTGATATGATATTATCACAATATCTCTGATTCTATATGTATCATGATTTTATAAATATCCTGATTTGATATTCCATTTTCGCCCATTTTTAAGTGCATATCTCTGTCATCTGTCATAATTATTATTTCTAAACAAACTTACAGTAGCAAATAATTCACTCCTACCATACAGGTTGAAAATGTTTAAATAATTCAGACAAAACTCAACTATTTTTGCGCTCGAAGTGTTTTGAGACTGGTGTAAGCGTGTGTAATGCTTTTCAGACCAAACTTAAAACCAGATATGTGAATCGCCACACAAAAGAATCAAGATTCATAACTGAATCGATCCCCCACCTGCCCCAAATCTATAGATTTAGTATTTATTGAGAATACTATTTAGTAGTTTAGTGCACAGGGTTGGATTGAGCCATTTTAGTGGATTTACTCCAGCCTCTTATGAGAGGTTTTTACATGCACTCCAGTCCTGCTGTCCACGTCAACGCTAAACAGGAAAGTCTGCATAGACATTATGATGAGGAATGAACCACCTACTAAGTCTACAAACCCCCTACAAACCTCTAACATTGGTAAACAGAGCTGCAAGGTTTTTAAATTTTACATTTTAAAGAATGATTAAAAAAAAAAGAGAGATCTACTTATTATTTCCTGCAATCTCGAAATTAGGACATTTTAGGATCAAATTCATAGATCCTATGAACATGTACTTACTTTCATTTGTGTGTAAATCCAGTCAAGGAACAAAGTCACATTTCCGTAAACGCCCGGCCGGTTTCGGATGGCGCAGCCCTGACCCCAGCTAGTGTCTCCCACCAGCCACCACAGATAACTCTGCGACGTGACCAGAGGACCTCCGCTGTCCCCCTGAAGCAATTACATCATCAACATTAATGATAATAATCAATGATCAAAATTTAATTAAAAAAAATAATAATTTTAGATTTTTTTTGATGACATGTATTGGATCCTGACCTGGCACGAGTCCACTCCACCCTCCAGTTTGCCCGCGCAGATCATGGAGTCGGTGATTTTACCGTTATAAACCTGCTGGCTGTTACACACCGTGTTGCTTATCAGCGAGACTTGAGCCTCACGTAATTGATTAGAGGCAGAACCTTAAGAAGGACATGGGTTTACATTGACATTTTCAACAAAACTATTGTTCACGTGTTCACTGAGCACGTGTTCAAGCTACTAGTGTGCTCAAATTTTAATGCAGATCCACATGTGCTTGTGATATAAATAAACACTAGTGAGTCTGCTCTACCGAGTCAAACTCGCAGCAGTGAGATGCTGAAGATGTTCATACCTCCACTAGTAGTCGACCCCCATCCAGTAACATAATAGGTTCTTGATGTTGAGAAGTCGAGACCACTGTTCGGCAAACACACCGGTGCAATGCTAGCTAAATAAGAAAAAAAGGGGGAAATGTTTAACTTCTATAAACCTGCTTTCTTCCTCCTTTACAAACATTATTACTTCTGTTTTTGCTCTCTGTCTGTAAAACAACTTCCTTTTATAATTTATCACATCTACAATCTATCATTCCCCTACTTAAAGCAAAAATCAAAGACATAATATTTTCACAAATTCTTCTCACAAATAAAGCTTTACCATATCTATGCCATAATACAACTCAGACTTGGTAACATTATTATTTACAGTATGCATGCATTGCAGCTGCATTTCCGTCAGAGCTGTTGTGGGAAAAATTTGTAGTTTAGCAGCTAATTTTCCACAAGCTATATCACAAATAAAAAAAAATAATTAAGCATTTAAAAATAACTCTAACTGAAGCTGTAACATCAATATAGATCAATACAGTTGCAATGCAATGTATTTTTGTTTTGTTTTTAAATAACTGAAAGCAGTTGACGTGATGCTAACATTTTTTTTACATTACATCTTTTGTATTCAAAATCGTAAATTTCAATTTTAAACATTTGTTTCACATTTTCTTTTTTATGCACGTCATTTTCATTGTAAAACCTATTATGTTACTAGTTATTGATTGTAAAAATGCAAATTTATTTTATACTATTTTTAGAACATGATAAAAATGTATCTAAGTATTATCAAATATCTTTTTTATACAACACCACTGTATTGCTTGGAAATTGTTCACAATATGTACATCTTGATACATACAGTAGCACATATCTCAGAAATGCCTTTGAAAAATGTAAGCTTATAACTTTTAAATTGTAAAAATGTTACAATCTAAAATATTTAAATTTTAATTCTCTTTTTAACATGTAAAGTATCTAAATGTAAACATTTCAAATTCTTATTATCAATGATATATTAAAAGTAATGTTAACAGCAAAATAATCAAACATTTAACTATTATATATATTTTACATTTTATAGTATCCTATTTATTCTGCCTGGGCCAAAAAAAAAAAAAAAAAGCCATTTCAGAAGGGTCAAATTGTTGAGTTTTAATCATTTTTATTTTAATCTTAATTTTTTTGCCGGATAGTGTGTATGTTTATATATTCATATTTCCCACACCACACCTTGTTTGTTTGTTTGTTTTTAACAGCACATCTTCTAGTTCCTCTAGTATTGTAACTCACAAGAAAATTGGAGCGGCGTCCAGAGTTTCATCAGAGCGATATCATTGGTACTGGTGTCAGTGTTATAGCCAGGATGTGAGATGACCTCCTTGACTAAGTTTCCAGGAGAGTAGGACATCTGGCTTAGGGTCAGAAACCCTGCATACACCTTCCACTGACTTGGAGATGAATATCTGCAGATTGAGGAAAGAATGTCCCAGAGTGACAGCGAAATACAATCACGTAAAAACAATAACAGACTGTCATGCGGACGTACGTCTGAACACAGTGAGCAGCTGTGACAATCCATGATGGAGTAATGATCGATCCTCCACACAAGTGGTTCCCCGAGACCTGTAGACTGACCTGCCACGGCCAGCGCCCCGTAGTCGTGACCACAGTTCCTCCAACGATACGCGTTGCAGGTGCTGAAGATTTTCCACAATCTAGAGACCAACACAAGGAGGAATTCATAAAGGGGTGACATAATTACAAAATAAATGTACTGGGTACATCATGTGACAATTAAATCTTTTTTTTTTTTTTTTTGGCTTTGGTTTTGGTCAGCTTTCAGCACTTTGTACTCTGACTCATAATTTATCCTACAGGATGTTTTTCATGGTACACTAGTTTCTGTTGTGACTGGTTTAAAGTTCACCTCACCAAAGCATAGAAAGACTTAACAATCATTTACCGCTACACTTCAGGGTCACTGCTGCATTAGTTGCGCAACTCGCACTAGAAGGAGAAGCAATAAATAAATCAGTTTCATCAAAATAAGACAAGTCTTGAATAACAACAACAACAACAGACATACTTACAAACTTTTATTTTTACACAATTAGTTTAGTTTATACTGTACATCATTTCATGCTGCTGTTACATATTTACTGTAACTGATTACTACATTCATTTCTTACTTTATGCAAAACTATTAATAAATAAATAAATAAACAAACAAACACAATTTCATCCTTATATCCCTGAAAACAAATGTAAAGCAGAAATGAGCACTGGGCAGAGTATTTCTTTGTTGTGTGTTTGTTTGTTTGTTTGTTTGTTTGTTTGTTTTTAACCACGATGTAATGTTACATGTTAAATAATATTAAATGTTATCCTTCCTTTCGTTAGAAAGGTGACAAAAGATCACCTCAAATAAGTGATAGATAGATAGATAGACAGACTGATAGATAGATAGATAGATAGATAGATAGATAGATAGATAGATAGATAGATAGATAGATAGATAGATAGATAGATAGATGCTTCTTCAGCAGTTCTGATCCTTTCCTGGCAACTTAATTTTTTTTAACAAACCTTTTAGATAAAATGCAGTGCACAAAGTAATTATTCACTCTCTATCTCACTATATCTTCTCTCTTTCTCTCCCTTTCTTCATCATCCCTCCACCTTTTCTGTCCCCAACCTTTCCCTCTCTCTCCCCCCTCTCCCTCCTCCACCCCAGCTCTCTCCACTTTCCCCCTATCTCTCCTGTTTTACCTGTTCTCTTGTCCTTTGTCTCCCTCTCTTCATCTCCTTCTTCTTTTTCATTACTACAATATCCATATCCCCTTGATCTCTCACTCACTCACTCACTCACTCACTCACTCACTCACTCACTCATTCACGTGTCTGTTCTCCCTCTTTTTTTTTTCTCTCTCTCTTTTCTCTAGGTCTAAATCTACATCAATCTAAACATGTTTGCGCTCTGGAAAGGCCCTATATAAATAAAATTTATTATTATTATTATTATTATTATTTTTATTATGTCTGTTACTCAGTTTTTTTTTTTTTTTTTTTTTTTTAGAATTCACAATTTGAATCTTCTTATTTTAAGTGTATATGTATTCATGGGATGAACAGTGACAAAGTGCAAACCAACAACTGATAAACAGCTCTGGTTGAATTCATTTCACACAGTCACCTGTTACACGCTCAGATCTGCTGCCCACACTGGGGTGTAAATGCCAAACTACACATGAGTGATACAAATACTCACTGATCTCCCGGCATAGCTATGTGCATTAAACTGCTAGTGGGTAGCACTACAAACAAACAAACAAACAAGCAAACAAACAAACAAAAACAAAAACAAAAAAATCCAAAAATCTAGTGAAAAAACACGACATTGCTCTTTGATGTGAAATTAATAAACTTATTATGGAGCCTCATGGGTTCACATGCAAATCACGTGTCTAAAAATAAATAAATAAATAAATAGAGGAAATGTTGATGAAATCCCGCTCTTACCTCACTAAAAGCGCCACTTCCCACGCCAGGAATCCCCGCACAGCTACACAGCGCAACCTCTTCCGAGTCATGGTGATGGTTCAGTACAGATGCACTTATACACACACACACTCCGGGAAAAGCCCTTTGCGCGCGTACCGGACTTCAGAACCACGGACAGCGCTCGCGCTCTTTACGCACGGCACGCGCAGCTCTCAGCGGCGTCGTTACACACATCCCGAGACTCAGTCGCGCGCTAAGTGCGTGCGTGAATGTTTAAAGTGCCGCTCTGAGAGAAGTGCGCGGCTGCTCGTGGCAGCTGGAGTGTGGAGTGTGTGTGTGTGTGAGAGAGAGAGAGAGAGCACTGATGGAGTGAGAGCAGTGTGTGTGAACCCGCCCACTCCAGAGAACGAGCGCGTGTGACTGACAGGTCAGTTTACCATTCGCTCCACGCTGAAGCAAGAGCAGCGACTTAATCACACACACACACACACACACACACACACACACATTTAATAATAATAATAATAATAATATTATTGCTGTTGTTGTCATTGTTATTATGAATAATAATAACAATAATACTGATAATAATAATAATAATAATAATAATAATAATAATAATAATAATAGTGCCCTCCAATAGATTGGCACCCTGTCCAGGGTGTACGCTCCTCATTCTCCTAGGATAGACTCCAGGCTCCCGCGAGCCTGTATAAGATTAGTGGTATGTAAGAGTTAATGAATGAATGACTAATAATAATAATAATAATAATAATAATAAGCACCATCATTGCCTATCCATCCATTTATCCATCCGTTCATTTATTTATCTTCCCATATATCCATCTATCCATAAATCCAACCATGTCAATCCATGTCAATAAATCCATCCATCTGATCATTTATTTCTCTTCCCATATATCCATCCATCCATATATCCATCCATGTCAGTAAATCCATCCATCTATCCATCCATCCATCCATCCATCCATCCATCCATCCATCCATCCATCCATCCATCCATCCATCTTGTCATTTCTCTGAACATCCATCTCCTTTTTTCTATCATTCATCCATATGTCCTTTCAACTGCCTTCTATTTGTCCTAAAACAATAAAATTCAACTTTTATTTGTCGTATACATGACCATACACAGTATGATATGCAATGAAATGCTTATATGAATATTCATGACCTAAGAAATAAAGGTAAGGTGAAGTGGGAATGCAAAAAGATAGAAGGATTTTATTGCAAGGAAAAATTGCACAGAGAAAATTGTAAATTTTATAATATAAAAATTCCAGGTAAATGTACAATTTATAACACTGCAATAGAAAATATACTTAAAATAGAAAAAATATAAAATCTATAAATTATAAATGAAACAGGAAGCGCAGAATGTGCAGAATGTGCAGAGTCTGCGTAATTCATTTAGTGTTTTCTGAAATCAACAAGTCAAACGTATACAGAATCAAAAACATACATACAACTACTTATTAATTAATGTATTATTAATTTAGTGGTGATTACTAAATTCAGTAAAAGTCACATATTTTTATTTTTATTTTTTTATAGCTAAGCACAAGGCCTTTCAACTTCCTGTTAGTGGTGATGATTAACTACATCTGATTAGCTCAAATACTGTACCTCTATGTAATTACAAGTCATTAGGAGGTGAACCCACAAGGTCTGGAAAAAGACACAAACTACAGTATCACAGCTGAGAGGAAATTTGATCAGATGGTCAGGAACAAACCAAAAACAACCAAGGCACAGGCCTGCCATGAACTGGAAGCTGCTGGAACACCAGTGTCACTGTGTACACTCAAGCCAGTTATAACACCATGGACTGAAAGGCTGCCATCCAACAAAGAATCACCATCCTTCAATTTCAACTAAAGTTTGCAACTGACCACATGGACGAAGAGAAAGCCTTTTGGAGGAACAACCTTGGTGAGGCAAGAATACTGTAGCAGCTGGCAAGTATGGTGGTGGTTGTATCATGCTTTGGGGATGCTTTCCTGCCAGTTGACCTGGTGCATTACACAAATGAAAATGAAGTAAAACCTCAGAGGTTTTCTGCAAAAACTTAAATCAACAGCTGGACAATCGGAACTGGACAATAGTTTTTTGTGAAATAGAAAAAGAACCTGACTTTAAACTTTTGGAGCCTCAGGACTTATAAAAAAATTAAATTGTAGTTTGTTCCAGGAAACCAACAGATTTAACGAAACACTTCATGTATCAAATGTACAGGGCTTGTATTAGCTCAAGGTAAACTTGTTTATAGAATGCTTATTGATTGTGATTGTGCCGTTTTCATCGCAGCCACACTTCTAAATTGTGTTATTAGGCGTGTCTCAAAGGAAAAACCATTCAAACAATTACTTATAAAAATCAGTAGGTGGTGACATTCCTGCGTCAAATACTACACACCAATGTGGTTAGGTAATACAACACCATGCAGAAATATACAGTGGTGTGAAAAACTATTTGCCCCCCTCCTGATTTCTTATTCTTTTGCATGTTTGTCACACAAAATGT